>CABFOW010002896.1:14830-56003 GCA_902141385.1 Timema californicum | reverse complement strand
GGGTAGGCGGAGTGGGAAAGTAAGCTAGGATTGCCAGCTCTTTGTTCACAACAGTGTTGTAATAGCATTACCTCTTTTTACCGCTAAGGAACTTCACTGTAGAAATGAATTGTCACTACATGGTTCATCCAGGATTTGTGGTCTTGAGTTTGAATCTTGGCTACTAAGATTCATAGAATATTACTAATTTTTAAATAATGAACTTATTACATGTGTCGTAAAGTATTTATTGTACCGAATACTATCAGGCCTATATTTACAAAATGTGTTTTCAGAAGAAAAAGATATGTATTACTAAGCAATTTAATGAAATAATTTGAGTGGTAAAAGTTTAAGGGTTATTTTATTATTCTTTTAGCACCGAATTTTACTATCTGTTCATGGTATGCTCCCATGTACTAATTGCGCTAATTAGTTAGGGATTAAGAACACTGAATTTAGAACAAGTGCACTCACATTTGTGTAGAGAGAGTGGGAAACAATTATAATAAAGCTACTCTCTGTACACCTGACCGAGATCGAACCCCGAGCTCCCTGTCTTTAACGATCTTGTCAATGACGAGAGTGACTCCTTAGAGACCATACTAGGACCGTAGCGGGTTTTATAGTTCTTTATTTGTAGTAAAAAAGTATTAATTTTCGTTATTATTATATTGGTTTACAGAGCTCATGATTGGCACCTTACAAACCAGCCGAAAAGCTGTAAAAATGTTCGAATGCCACGTAGGTCAAGTGGCCTACAAGACTAGGACCAACTGGTTGACAAGCTTTTGCATAAGAAGTTAAAGTGATCAACAGCGAAATGGTTGACCAATTAAATACAACTATTTCACAGCTTGAGTGTGTCAAGTGATCGACACGTTTAGGACCATGTGATAAAATATACAATTGTTTGACGTGAAAGGAGCTACTGGTATACAAAAGTTGAGATGGATTCAATAAACCTATTGACCAAAAGTAAGTTTATAACTAATAAATACCCACATTTGTGGTCACATGGTCCAATGCGTCATTCACACTCCTTATTCTGCTGTATAGCTCAAACAGGGAGTGAGAAGCTAAGGGAAAAAAACAATTTAGTGGATTTTTTTTAGCACCACGTCCTACTACCTGTTCAGTTACATGCTAATTTTGTAGATTAAACTCACGATTAGTAAGTCATCACTTTTCTTAGTTGGTCTTTTTGGGTTAACCAGTTGGCTGTCGATCATTTTGTCCTCATATGCCTGAGTTCAACCAGTTGGTACAAGTCATGTTCTAATCATGTAACCAGTCCTCGGGACATCAGACAATAGTAGATTATGAACCAGTGGTAACAAGGCCCTGGGACATAAAACAATATTGTAACAAGATTAGTGTCTAACAGCGGGACCAGCGTGCTCTCATTGTTTACCCTGGCTGCGCTCCTTGTTCTGTCTCCCTCCTTGTCTAGCAGGTAGGCAGCGACCTTCTCGCTTGACTAGGGGATTAGAAGGACCGGCGGTGTGGGGGGGGAGGACGGAGACACGTTCTGGAGGGGTCTGGATCCTTTTTATTCTGGCCTTTTAATTCTAGAAATGGAGGATTCCAGACCCTTAGCTGTCACCACCCCCATATATACACGCTCGGTGATAGCCGTGGTGTATTCAGTTCTTGGTTCTCGACCAATGAGTCCGGGAGTCCCCAGTGCGAGTTTATGGACCGGTGTGTACATTGTGTGGACCGGCGTGTCAATTGTGTGAGCCAGAGTGACCAGTGAGCAGGTCGGCGTGTCTGAAAGTGGGTCAGCGAGTCCGGCGTTTGTGTATAGTGGGTCACCGCCGTGTATCGTGTGTGAGACAAGTGACATTTGTTGTTGTGGACACTGTGTTAATGAACATTTTTGTGACTTTTTAAATATTTGAATAGTTATTAGGTGTTTTATAGTTGTTAATTTGTTTATTCAATTTACTTACATCTCTGTGTGCTCTATTAGTTTATTAAGTTACAGACTTGATTAAAGCTCTTTTTATTTTACTTAATAACTTGTTTAGTTATAATTAATTTAGATATACAGTTAATCAGCATGTATATGTAAGTGGTAATTTTAATAATTAAAACCTTGAATATTCCGTGGGCATTTTCATTCGTGTTTGGTCGGCAGCATACCCTAATATCTCTAAAAGAACTCGTGTTTCACACGTTCATGTGTGAATGACCTGTGACCCTCCCAGGTCACGTGCGCCCCATGTTACAATATAATATTATGAACCACTGGTAACAAGGCCCTGGGACATCAAATAATGTATTATTGTCAACCACTGGTAACCAGGCCTGGCCCCTGAAAAACATACAGTGGGTTTTGAGCAGAAGCTGTAATTCAAACTAAGATTCTTAGTGGATAAGTTGAATGTATGAATTAGACTCTTGATTTTAATAGGAAAATCATTATTTGACAACTAGAAAAGTTACTAGAAATGGGTTCACTAATTCATATGTCAAATTATGTGATCTACAGCTGTACCTTTGATAAAGGTCTATACTATACTATTTCCATAAGCTATAATCTGAACTGACTATACTTTCACCTATATCATCAGTTTGCGTGGATATGAGATCATGAGCATGAGACAAATCTCGGATGTCTCAGTGCTAGAACATTGATGCACTAAGATCTCGGGTTCAATTTTATTCTAGTGTTCTGGTGTCCTTTTTCAACAAATTTAAATTAATTAAATTGTATTCTCTTCCATAGGGACATTCCCGTGATTAAAATGATTTGCAGCTTGTGTGTTGATATTCATTAGTAATTATTTAAGGAAGTCGTAATTCAAACCAAAACTCTTTGTGGTGAATTTAAATGCTGATTAATTTGTGAGCTCCATTTGAAGATGTTTAAGGCAGTCGCTTCTGTAAGTGAGAAATTAATAATAGTTTTCTGTGACTACTTTTATAGACCTTTTAAGTTCATACTCAAGTTTACCCGTTACCTACAACCACCCTTTGTCATGTCAATAAGATCAGTTCCTTACCAACTCCAACAAGTAAAGAGCTACTATGTCTTTAGTAAATAATATATATCACCTAGTTTGCTATGAGCTTATTACATACTTGAAAACATTGTGAATCAAATTTTTCATTGTTTTAAGTTTATATCAATTCTTGTTCAATCTTGCCTTTTTGTTTCGTTTTCTTGGTCTTGATGCACATTTGCTTTTTAGGGTTGAGATTATCCATGTTCAATTAACATGCAAAATTAGGATTTTCTTAGAAAATTGCTAAAGAAATGTAGTACTCATGTGACATTTGATATATTTTCAAAACTTTTAAGATTTGATATACTTTTTAATGTTCAATTTACAACCAGTAATAAAAGTGAAACTCTTATATTTTTATACATTCAGGAAGTTAATTGTAATATTAAGATAAATAATAGGTTTAAAATCAAGACGTGTTTTGATGTACCAAGAGATGGGTTCCTTTGACACTTTGAGTTGAAGAATAAAAATAACCCAGTAAAATACTATCCAAGTGTCAAATCACTCGAGGAAGGAAAAATAGAAAAAATAAATGTCACAATTCATCACTCAGATAGTAAGACATGGTGGTAAAGAAAAGCACTTAAAGATGAGTCATTAGTCGAAGACTGGGCGGGGTAGCCCAATCCTTCCTTGGTCGGATAGTGTGTGTTATTGGTAGGTACAGTCAAAGCAAGAAGTTTCAGGAAATGGACATAACAAATTTACATTTGTATTGATCAATGTGGTGTCCATAGTAAAATAAAAGAGTAGAGTTAGGCTAATAAACCAAACAAATTTGAAATAACGACATATTACAAAATTATATAAAATCAAAATATCGAGGTAATAAACGTATAAGATCAAAAATGATGTAATATTACAACACTTAAATAGCTTATAGATTAAAAACTAATTTTATTCAAAATATTGTAAATACTTCATTGCATACACTTCATGTGCATTTTTAGCTAGAATAAATTTCACCCCCATACATTAAAATGAGTAAGTAAAATGGATACAATAGCAAGTTTGACTACTTATAAGTCGAGAACTGTAATGATTTGAAATCATTGAATCAATATTTATAGCTTATGTTTATACCCTTATTAAAATAATCCAATAAAATTTGGATGGTCAAATGACCTTAAACCAATTTGAATTTCATATATTTTATTTAAATTATTTTAAACAAGTGTGGCTTATTATTAACCCTATATGCTCAATATCAACTCAGAATAAGGAAAATAATAAGTTATACTCTTGACTAAAGAACATGCAGCTTTTTAAAAATCATAATCTACTGGCAAATTAAAAGATGAATCACAAAATATGATACTATTTTGAGAACTGCAATGTAGAGATCTCATACAGAAATGTCATTTAAATATTTCAATATTAGTAAATAAAAAACAATACAATTTGTGGCCTTGTATAGCAATGTACAATACTAAATTATTAAATCATCACTAAATGATTAACTAAACCCCTGAGTTGAGTTAAATTATTATTATTATTATTATTAGAATTTTTTATTATAAAAAACATTATTAGCACCACGTCATACTACTCGTTCGAGTTGTACGCACTTATGCTAATGTGTAATGGTAGGGGGGTTGTGAGATGAAATGGAGGACCTACAGTTTAACGTGGAATCTGTAACCACGGTGGAGGCCTGGCATTCCCCACATTCACAAGATGTTTTGTCAGAGGTGAAGGAAGGGTTTGGCAATCAGATAAATATGTGCCGGGACCGAGGATTGAACCCTGGACCCCCAGCACAGAAGTCCGATACTTTGACCCTAGACAGCCAGGTCACCCTACGTTGAGTTAAAAAGGAACTAACATTCTGTGCCTACATGTTTATGAATGATTAAAACATAAAAAGATTAAATAACTATAAACACTATTTGTCTTGTTGAAAATATTTTTCTATTTCTTACATTTTACATTTTCACATCACTATTAAATACTTTCAACATAAACACAAATTTAGATTTTTCTGAGCTTAGTTGTGGTTTTGAATGTACGATCCCATATGATTAAAAGATTCTTTCATTATTTGCTGAAGAAGCCTGTATTGTAAGTAACTGTTCAATAAATAGAAAAACTTTTGTATTTAAATTTATCAATGTTATTCTTTTGATGTGTTCACTATTCTCATGTTGTAACCTCTGATGTAACTTGATTCTTAAAAGTATCTTTAAAAGCATTCAGAAATAGTGCAGTTGTTTTTGGAACATTATCAAGGTCAATGGCGATAGGCTTCAAACAATTAAGCGTGTCCTCTACATTCTGTAATACAAAATAAGAAACTTATGCTTGCACTGCTCTATCAATAGTGTCACAATTTTCTTCACAAATTGGTTACAAAGTTATCTAACTTTTAAGATATCCCTCCGGGCAATCTCTGATGGTATTCCAGCACTCTTCACTTGGGAGAATGAGTTTTGGGGTACCAAATTTTGAGTAACAGGCATTAGCAAATAATTTATTACTTTTAGCCCATGTTCTTTTCACGTTTACAAACAGAAAGTCATTTATTAGTAGACTTATTATATGTGCTAAGCATCCATAAGTGATGACATCCAAATATTTATAATTTTCAGGCAGAAGACACGTTTTTGCAATTTTGACAGCATTGAATCCTCCTTAACAAAAAAGGGAATAAAATAAGAGTTCCAAATAACAAAATTTAAAAGGGGATAAACAAAAAGGTGTAATAGGAGTGAGTTATAGGTGTTCTGTATTTGGAATATCTGAGTTCGAAGATTCTAGACTCAGATCTCGCAACTCATACCAGTAGCGGAAGTTGATTACGTGAACGGTTAACCTCAAAGAAAACATAAAAAAGGATTCCTCTCAGTGTTAAAAATAAATCATATGTTACCCAACCTAAGAGATATGGTACATCAACTAACTGAATAAAGCGTAAGTGACTTCAAGTTCATTTTATTAAATAAGACATTGTTTTAATATGAAAATTATATATAAAAGATTATCTAAAATGATAATTTGAAATTTANTTCATTGATTTTTCATTAATTTACTCCAAATATATTTATTTTATACTTTGAAATTAAATTTAAGTAAAAATCGTCAAACTTAAAGAATTTTACTAATTTAGTGTAAATACGTTGAACGTCTGTCTACACATTTAGTAAGACAGGTGCACAAAATAGAATGAAAAGAGAACCCTTCATTTTTCATGTGCCTACACTAGGACCGAACCAATTTGTCCTGTCACCGAAGCGGTCGATATATCCCGCAATAGCTCTTCGCAGCTCGTTCATCACTCATACATATATGTATACATATGACCTCACTAATACTGCCATTTATTACCCGGCTTTAAGTCAGGCCAAAGACAACCGTTGTAGGAGCAATGTCAGCCCAAAATTATTTGACTTCTCGACTATAAAAAAATATATATATTTCTACCAACAAGATATTTATAAAAGTTAAGACTCAAAATATCCAAATAAATAAATCTAATTGGGTTCTATTTAAAAATACTAAATCTCTTGATATATGGCTACCAATTTTTAGGTGAATCTAATTTTATATATATGTGACCTGGCGGTCTAGGGGTAAGGTGTCAGACTTCTATGCTGGCGTCTGGGGTTCAATCCTCGGTCCCGGCAAAGATTTATCTGATTACCAAACCCTTCCTTCACTTCTGACAAGACATCTTGTGAATGTGGGGAATGCCAGGCCTCCACTGTGGTTCGGATTCCACGTTAAACTGTAGGTCCTCCATTTCATTTCACAATCACCCTACCATTACACATTAGCGTAAGTGCGTATAACCCAAACGGGTAGTAAGACTAATAATAATAATAATAATAATATAACAACTTAGAAACTTTTTTTTTACTATTGCATTATAACGCTATTGTTAATTGACCAGCCTCTTGGTCTAGTGGTCGGTCAGCACCCTTGGCTACTAATCTAAAGATCCGGGGCTCGATTCCCGGCGCACCTTAAGTATTTTCCCTGACAAGAGAACTGTTTCTATGGTCACCATGGTCTTATTAATTAGGTTTAAGTTAGGTTTAAGATACCTACTTGCTTCACACCTTCATAATCATTAATATCACATAATCATTGCGGGTATGTCGTGTAAATAACCTCCATAAATGTACCCTGAGCAAAGATCTGTGCCACCAGTGCGGCTAAAAGTCTACACACATGGTGATATAACTAAATACTGTTATCTATCACGGTCAAATATGTTGTCCACTAAAAAATAGAACAGTGTTAATTTATGGGTTAGGTGGGAGAGATAAAAAGAGGAGATACATCCAAATTTTTGTAAAGAGGTGAGGGCATAACCACATTTATTATAACTCGCATGATAAAAATCACCCTCATTGTACCAAGCCAAGATTGAAAGCTCAACCTTCCGGTCACTAGAAATTCAGTCAATATGGAGATTTACACCTTATACTATGGAATCGCTTGTGTTAGTCTCAATATATTTTCAATTTAGGAAAGGGTTAATCAAATAAAAAGCAGGGGTCTAAAGTTAAATTTACATTGAAGCATTTCACAGTAAACCATTGCTAGAATTTAATTATATATAGGGGCCTGTAGTGTAGGTTTGTTTAGTTTTGTCATGGGAACACACGGCATCCCCATATGCCAACGTGTTTATGGGCAGACTGTTCCAGAATATTCAGCCACAACTTCCCATTATGTTATTTCAGATTCATAGACAAATCAGAGTGATAGAGTGGAACTGAGTCAAAATGGTGTGGAAGTGTCTCAGCTTGTTGTTAACAGTAAGGGAGTGCCATTTGGGAACTTGAAGTTGTTTAAGAAAAGAGTTAGTATTTATTATAACTACAAACTTTGGTGGTCACATAGTCTGAGGCATCACTTTTGCAATATGCTGGGTTATGAAAGATGGGGAAACTGGCTATTGAATACCGGTCAGGGTAACTGTGTTTTTTTTCTAAATGGTTTTTTTCCTACCTTCTCTACACAAAGGCAGGTACTTCTCAAACTAACCCTTCCATTGTCGAGGTAAAAAATAAACTTTTGCCCTACATGCTCAATTTTGTCAACCAAAATCACAAAAAATAAAATAAATTTTTAGACAGATTACTAATACTTTACTTATATGAAAGTGAAAAACATAAAAGAATTATAGTTTTCAATAATTATATGGTTCGGTAAGTCACCATGGTTTGTTTTGCCTCAGGAAGTTCTAAAGTTCAGTTCTTTTGGACATCTGACATTGTTGAAATTTTTGTCAGTGACATGAACATACAATTCTAAACAAAGTCAATACACACACTGTCCACTTTGCATTCTATATAGAATATGTTATTGATATGGTAGGCTTCAAAACCGTCTACTGGATGAAGAAAAGTCTTAGCTTTGCATGTTTTACAAAAATAAATTGCAAGACTTTCTATATGCCTTGTGGGACATAGGTTTCCTGTCATTCTGCTTCTGGGTGTTTACATACAATATGTATTGAATTATCCCCCTCTAGGTAATATATCTTCAAGAGCATCGCCTTCATTTTCATCACTTGTTGTAAGATTACTAAAATCACTGTCATATTTTATAATTGACAATAAATCCCTTCACTCTTGCTGTCTCCATTGTTTACTTACTATGGAAACTGTCAAGGTGCTGTCAAAATAGTCTGACAACACCTAACATAGTTTAAATAGTGCTATGATGTAGTTCTGAGTTCACACACTATAATATACTTTTATTCCAGTTGCCTGCTGTCATCTACAAAATATTTAAGAACTTACAGAAAAATATGAGCAATTGCAGAATATTCCATTAATGACACGTAAAGAATATTAGGTAACGGCAGAATATATTGTAAATATCACTTGGAGCAAATTTTGATTGGCGGAATATTTCATAAACAACATGGGAAGGGTTAATATATAAGTGTCTAGTGCAAACAACGACAAGACACAATGAAGTTAAAATAATTATTTTGATGGCATTTAGGGTAAACTATGCTGACAAATTATGGAAGGTAGTTAAAAAGAGGGTTCAGGGATTTAGTTCACTTGTAGGTTGTGCTGAATCTCATATTTTGTAAGCATTGCTAAATGCTAAGTAAGTATGGTTTATGACTTCACCTGAAAGAGACTATTTGAAAAATATGTGTTTTACAATACTACCCTAATGGGATTGGAGCAGGATGAAGAAATATTTGCTTTAGATTTTGCCAGCACTTAAGCTTTGTGAGAAAACCTTTGTTTTGAGAATGGAAGTTAGGACATGTACTGGCATTGAAGGAATGTCAAGGCATGGTTGACACTGTTTTAGTGTGTTAAAAGTACTAATCAATGTAAAAAATAATGATTATTTCTGTGTTATAGTATTATAATGTCCCATTGTGGCTTTGAAGTATTATGATGGCTTCCTTTTAAGGAACTAGTGAGACATTTAAGGAAGTTTTGATATGAGATTAGTTTTTGTTGTTGTTGAATACCACTACCTGTTTGGATTAGACGCATATATATTAATTACACAAATGTGTTAGTTATGAGTAAGGTTGAATTTAGACAAAGTGTACCCTCATTTAGCTGGAGGTGGAAAACCATTAGGATAAACCACCTTCATTACACCCAACTAAGATTAAATTGCCAAACTCCCTATCATTGGCAGTTCATTCTATATCAAGAATCATTTCCCTCACCATGCTTGTGATGGTGAGAAGCTTCACTGTTCTATTGGTCTTCCTGTTATGGGGGTGAGAAGAGGGTAAAAATCAAGCTCAGCCTAGTGATTGTTAAGTAAATCTGATTGTTGGGCTTCACTTTTAAGTTAGGTTGATAGGTAACAATAACGGCAACTCCCCCCATTAGAATAAAAATCCTCTTTGCGGTAAAACAAATCTTCTCTTTGTTTTATTATGTTACTATTCACTAAAACTGCCTCTCTCTTATATAAATATGTATGTGTGTATTACTTGTTGGAGACACTGACTAAGATGCACGATCCAACCACTGTGCCAATCACGAAAGGCGCTGCAGTAGCGCAAGCATCACGAGTTAGCCAATCACATAACTTTCACTTACACAGTTCTTTTTTCGTCACCAAACCGACCGCGTCGTTTTGTGCTCACGCTAACCTTCTTTTTGTGTTAATTAGCCTACTAAGTGTATTTGTAGATTCTATGTTCGTCTCGGACGTTAATTTTGTGTACTCGACATTAACCTTTGATAACATTACTATATATCAAAACAAGCCTAAAATATAAAAACTGATATTAATTGGTACCTAGTTTTCAAAATAGGAAACACCATCAACTGGATTAATGATATAAACCATTGCTTCCTGAAAAGGTGATGAAAAGCACAACATGCACGGTAAAAATATTTATTAACGTATTCTTTTTTTGTTTAAAATGTGTTGTCCATCCATATAGAAGGTTCTCTAAATGACCACCATGCTGTTTGAGACAGGCTGACATTTTGAAAAAATGTTATTCTATACACACATCAATGGTCCTACAAGCAAATTGCATCTTCACAAGATTTTAAATATAATTTTAAGGATCTGAATACACATTTATTTCAATTGACCCCATGGATATAAATATATGAGACTGATATCAGGTGAGCAAAAAGGCTACACAACGGTCCTCCACATCCAATCCACTTCCCAAATTTGGCCCTAAACCCTAAAATGAGGTGGTTCTATGTCTTGTTGGAACTACAACCCCTGTCACACAGCTAGGGGCATATCTTCCAGCTACTATGGACCTACAAGGACATCCTCCCCACAATGCAACGATTGCAAAGCACACTTGATATTTTGAAAACTAATTATCAGACAATTTTCGTTTTGTTAAATTATTGGCTTGTTTTGTTATAAGCAAAGCCTGGATTTTGTTGACCTAAACATTTTCAAAAATTTAACATAAAGATGAACAAAAAATAATAATAAATTTACACAACTAAATCAATCATGCAGTTTACAAATGTAAAGCAAAGTGGATTCCATCAATGTTCATTGCCTTCATTATCTCATTTTGACACCTGTGTGTTAAAAAATTTAAGCTTGAATATTTACGCATTTACAAAATAATGAAAGTATTTAAAAATAAACTTATTCAACAGGTGCCTCAAAATGACACAAAAATAACCTAAAATTACTCAAAAATACTTAAAAATGACTCACACGATGCAATCCAAGAACATATGACCTTAAATTCCTAAATTACATAAACTGATCTATAAAATATATATTTTTACAACATGGGAATCGTGAACGGAGCTTATGAGTATTGTATTTGGCGAACCAAGGGTAAAAAAGTCAAAATATGGGCCTTATGTATAAGGAATTCTGTTCTGAAGGATAGTTGATTACATCTCTATTCACCTTGGGTTTTTTTTTGCATAAGTTATTTGATTATAATTTTACAAGCTTTATAATATTCTAGTGTAAATGTATTTTGAATATACATGATCTAAATTTAATAAAATAACTAAACTGGAGTTGTTTCTATTATTGTGTTTTTAGGAAAGACAATATTGAATCCTTATCACTTTTATTGACAACAACTAAAGATGAGTTGTTAAAACTACAAAAAGAACATACTGATCTACTTGATAATATTCAAGCTAATGAAGGTTCAAGTACTGCTCTTCAGCAACTTAACCAAATGAATGTAAGTTTTGGACTACTATTTTTCATAGTTATATTTAAGTTAATTGGTATAAAATATTTACTCATTTCAACATTTATTTTTAGCAAAATTTGCAGACAAATTGATTATGTTTTATTTTAGTTTAACAAGAAATAAATACCTACAGCAGTACTTGGTGACTTTTTTTTTTTACAATCAGAAATCTCTGACCCCTTAATAGTTTATAATAAAGCTTAATTCTCTTCGATAAATTTTTTTTTCTATTTGAATACTTTTTTTCATTATGATGGCAATCCTGGGAAAAATATGGCTTCCTTATTCATTCAATGAAATTATGTTTGAAACAGCAGTTGAAATTACAAGCTCATGATGAATGAATTTTACTATCATAAGGGTGACCTGGTGGTCTAGGGGTAAGGTGTCGGACTTCTGTGCTGGGGTCCGGGCTTCAATCCTCAGGCCCGACACAGATTTATCTGGTTACCAAACCCTTCCTTCACCTCTGACAAGACGTCTTTGTGAATGTGGTGAATGCCAGGCTCTCCACCGTGGTTCGGATTCCACGTTAAACTGTAGGTCCTCCATTTCATCACACAATCACCCTACCATTACACATTAGCGTGTGTATAACCCGAGCGGTTAGTAAGACGCGGTGCTAATAATAATAATAATAATAATATACTATCGTAAGATAACTCTTTGCAGTCAACTTGCTCTCTGGAAAACATGGCTAAAAGAAGATTTCAATAAAAAATCAAACAGCCAAATTGCATGTCTTCATTGAGAATAAACAGGCTCATATTTCATAATGAGAAACTGTTCTCACCCAGTTCATTCAATCGGTAAAACTTTTATAGTACATTTGTATTTTCCTTTTCATAAAAATTAGCTTCGCTTTTTTAAACTTATTTTTATATTAAATGCTTACTTAGAACATGTTTTATTGTTCTTATTGTTACTAATATTTCATTTTTTAATTTAATAAATCAAGTTATAAAACAACTTAAAATTCAATTACTCAGGTGTTTTTACAAATAAATCTTGTTTTATATCATATATAATTGTCAATAATTGACCATAAATAGAGTATTTTAATTGACAAAGCTTCGAAGCCGGAATTTATTTTCAAAGTGAAGTCGAAGCTGACAATTGTTTCGATGTTTTAAACCGAGTTGAAGCTTTGCACACCCCTAGACTATTAGTTGCCGACATGAAAGGTTGGTGAAGGAGGTGCCAGATTGTGAAGTAGGAAAAGAAGATAAGAGTATTGAAGCTCAGCGAAGTGGAGGAGAAAATGAGCTTTCAAGCAAGAGTAAGAGGAGCCCTACCAAAGTACGACATAAAGGGGGAGAACAGGAGTGACAAAGGTTAAGAAAATGCATGGTGGAAGCCGAAGAGTAAATACTAAATATGCAAAAGAACAATTGGGAAGAAATTGGAAATTCCATGGCAGAACAAAAGGGTAAAGGAGGCAATGAATGCCATGAACAAAGTATTTGCAGAATGCTTCACAAAAAGAACAAGAGAGAATGAGGATAAGTATAGGGATAAAAAGAAAAAATTCAAATAGGATAGTAAGAGAATGGATCAAACCATAGATGGAAGAGTGGACACAAGTGCTACAATCTGATGTGAAAGGAAGCAAGACAATATTATATATTCAAGTAAACCAAAAGAGGAGGGAAAATATGAACAAGGTCCGAATGAGGGATGAAAAGGGAAAGATAATGGAGAAGGATGAGGGGGTAAATAAGTTGGGGAAATCATATTTTGAGAGATTGTTGAATCCTGAGGGGGAAGGATTAGTACGAAAGGAAGAAGAGAAAGAAATGGATGGAGAGATGGAGGAGGAAGTAGCAGACCTAGCCTGGAAGGAGGTAAAAGAGGCCTTGAAAAGGATGAGGAAGGGAAAGGCACCAAGAGTGGACAAACTCACGGTGGAAATGATAACGGCAGCAGGAGAAATGGATCTACAATGGTGGTATAGATTAGTGAGGGCAGTGTTGAGGGAGAAGAAAGTGCTAGCGGATTGGATAAGAGGTTTTATATTAACAATATTCTCTAAAGGAAATAGGAATAGGTGTGAAAATTATAGAGGCATAACACTGATGTATCAATGCATGAAAATGTACAAAAATATTCTGGAAAGGAGAATGAGGAAAAGCATTAAGGGAAGATGGACAGGGGAGTAACATGGGTTCAGAGAGAAGAGGTTGACAATAGATTTAATATTTGGAACTAGACAATTGATGGAAAAGATAGGAATTTGGAAAGGATCTGGTAATGGCATTTATGGATGTAGAAAAAACTTATGAGAGTGTGGATAGAAAGAAAGTATGGAAAGCAATGGAGGAGGCTGGAGTAGAAAGAGGAGTGGCCAGGAAAGTAAGGAATATGTATGATCATTATTTGAGTTATGTAAAGACGGAGAAAGGGTGGACAGAGCGGTTCTGATTAAAAAATGGAGTCAAGCAGCGAAGTGCTCTTTCACTATTACTATTTGTATTAGTGATGTAAATGATAATGACTAGAGTGACCAGGAAACTGGGTGAGGAGAAAATGAAAGCAATTATGTTTGCAGATGACTTGATGGTACAGGGGTAAAAGGAAGAGGAAGTACAGGAACAGCTGCAGGAATGGAATGAGTAGGGTAATAGTGTGGAATGAAATTTAGTATGGTATTTAGTAAGTGAAATGATAGTGATGACAAGGCAGAGAACACTGTCAAGAAAGGTAATATAACTGGATAGAGTATATTTGAAAGAAGCAAAGAGCGTGAAGTATCTGGGTAGTGTAATTGAGCTAAAAGGGGGCAACAGAGAAGATATAGTGAGATGAGGGAAGCAGGGAGAGGTTTTCTACAGGTGTGTGAGAGACATACTATGGAAAAGAAGTTCCCCTAAAGTGTAAGGAAGTACTGTATAGAGCATCTTTCATACCCATATTAGTGTATGCAGCAGAAACTTGGATTTTTGATAAAAGAGAAACAAGGAAAGTGGAGGCCATGGGAATTAAGTTTTTAAGGAACATGCTAGTTCTTACCAGAACAGATAGGATTAGGAATGAAGATGTAAGGTCTAGAGTTGGGGTGCATGAGCTAGTAGAGGAAAGCAGCGTTTACATTGGTATAGTAAATGGGTTAGTTACTTGTACCACTAATTTGGAAGGTAGCTACAGGTGTTAACCACTTAGGAAAGTACTAATTCAAGTACTTGTACCAGCAATGAGGACAAGAAAGTGAATAGCTTCCCAAGCTATTTACTTACCACTGTTCTTTCCCCACCACCTGGATTTCTCACTGTCCCCTAAACTAGCCCAATGTAAACATTTACTTGTCTGTATAGTCTTGCTAGTTGGACAGTGCATGTATCATTTTGTATGAATATATTTTTAGTTAGAGATATTTGTTTATCATGCATATTTTTTTATAGTTCTTGTTTAAAGCTCTGAAATAGTTGCTAAGAAGTTAAGGGTGACTTCTAGCTTAATCCAAACTGGTATTGTATCTCTAAAAGTTATATCAAACCTCTGGATTACAGATGAAATAAAGTTAAGCAAGGATTCAAATCTTTCAGGTGTCAAATGAAGATACAACCTTTTAGGACGAAATTGTTAATCCTCAATCATGCTATTGATTTCTTCAATCAAACATTCCGAAAGTTGCAAAAAAAACCTCTTAGACAATTTCTATAGAAAATGCCTTTTAAATTATGGGAAACACTATGACACAACTGGTAAAGGTAAAAATCACTTTTGTGTGTAGACACTTACTTGGCATGAGTCTGGTAAATTAAACTAGTCAGGCCAGCAACTTGTACAAGTAACCATACCATTGTAAACACAGCTGAAGCTAGGATGAGGTGGTATGGATATGTCATGAGGATGGTGGGGGAGAGAATTCCAAGAAGATTAATGGATATGAAGTATGTGGGGAAGAGACCACAAGGGAGACCAAGGAAGAGATGGGAGGAACAGATAGTAGTAAGTGTGAAAGTGAGAGGAACAGAGGGAAAGAGGGTGCAGGAGGAAAAATGGTGGAAGGACAGAGGGAGATGGAGGCATTTTACTAATCATACCAGGCCACATGCTGGAAACAGTTTTTGATGATGATGATGATGATGATGATTTGGGTGACCTGCTTTGAGTGACCCGTTTCAGTGGCTAAGTGGTCTAATACATCACTCTCATGTTTGACTAGTCTGCTGATGACAGGGAGATCAGAGCTCGAATCGCAGTTGGGTCTACAACGGGTGGTTTTTCCTGAATTTTTTTCTACTCTCTTTCCATGTAAATGCAAGTAGATTACCTCCAAAATGCTTCCTTCCTCATTTCTACCCCACTAGGGTAATTATTCTGTATGCATATAATCTAAACAGGTAGTAAGACACAGTGATAAAAATTATATATATGAATGTATTTGTTAATGTGACAAAATAACAATGATTAGTCATAATAATACCTGCCTCGGTGGCATAGTTGGCTAATGCGCTAGTTTTGTGTTGAGCTGGACTTTCAAGGACAAGGAGATTGAGGTTCGAATTTCGCTTGGTTTCCCACTCTCCCTCCATGAAAATGTGGGCTCACTTCCTCTATATACAACCTTCCCAATTCCTAACCCATTAGCCTAATTAGTACTTAAGCATATAACTCAAACGGGTAGTAAGACACGGCACAAAATAAAATAAAAAATAGTCACAATCTGTAATTTTATAAGAAAATGAAATAGTTTAGTATTAAGATATAAATTTCATTTAACCTATAGTTTTTTTAGATAAGGTGAGGATTTAAGTATTGAGGGAGGCTGCTTTTAAGGAATACATATTGGATGTAAAGAGAAAAAAAGTAGGGTGATGATCAAAGGACCTTTGATAAGTTTATTTTGGCCCAATACGGTTGCAGACTCTTGATCTAAATTAGTCTATCAGAATATATTCATTGTACTGCATAGCTTCTCCATAAAAGTTTTATGGAAAAAACTGACCCAGACCACAGGCCATAGATATCTTTAACAAACTCTCTTATATCCAGGGTGTCCAGCTTCCTGAAAAACTGAAAAATTTCAGAGAATATTTGTCCTTAGTTGGCGAAAAGTCGGGGATTTTATCTTATTTCTGAAATTTTTACATATTCACTAAAATGATACCCAACTTTTATACACAATTGTCACAACACACTTATTCTCGTTAACACATACCATGACTCTCTTTGAATACATTTATCCTACTTGAGCGTAATAATCTCAGTTCTCAAATTCAACATGTGATTTTTGTCTCATCTTTTCACCCTTCTACTGTGCATCTTTAACCAAAGTTGAGGCTATGCATATGCATGAGAAATCGATTACACTATAGGAAAAATAAACTAAAAATAAATGTGGCTCACAACAATTTTAAACTGTACTGGTGTAAGACAATCTTTTAATGGATCAATATGATCTCAGTAAAATATAAATTAGGTCACACTACCTAGTGGCCCATCACTTTAAGCTGAAATCCTTGAACCTGTATTTAGAGTAACACTTTTTCCGATTGTGTATGTGTGTAAAAATATTATTAAATTAAATTGTGATGAATATTATTTTGCAATTATACCATATTGGCCCAAATATTATATAGTCTCGCATATAATACGGCTGTAAAATGTTAAAGGTGTTCTACATTAAAAATAAAAGGTCTCGAATATACCCCAAGGTAAAAACTTAACAAACGTGAAACAATTTTATTAGGGCATCTGATTGCTTTTTTGATCCCATGGAATGCCTAAGCTTTTCTTCATTTTTTCTTCAATGTTGCTTTGTGCAGAGACAATATACCAGTTACTCCGACATAAGGGAGATTCGCTGCACTCCTTGGCCAGGCTGAGTCCTTGGGCACTGGAAATGCTATTTGCAGTTCTCATAAAGGAATAGCATTTTAAAGTGAAACAATTCACTTTCAATCTGTTTGTTGTAAAGGGTTGGTGGTCCTAACATAATTGTTCAGGTACCAGAAATCCTGCGTCCTTTCCCCCAATTCCCCCCCATACCCACCTTCAATGAACAAACCTTTTCAGACAAGTAAATAGTCAACTTGAATATTGTTCACACTTAGACAATTTTCAAACATTCACTTGAAAAAAAACCCATTGTTTTCTATGTTTTCTTTGTAACTTTCAGCCTGATAGGCTCATTTGGGAGGTTGATTTATGGGTTGGGGATGAGGCAGCTACCTGAACCTAGCTTTTTGAAAGCCGGTTTATTGATACTAGAAGGCAATTTTGGTCATTCTCTAGTAAAACTGTCTTTAAAGTAATCTGTTATTGAAAATACCTTCTTTTATAGCAAGATTTTATTTGGGACTTCATGTAACGTTTCCCATGAGCAAAGCAGCATTAGATAACAAACTTTTTAAATTAAGAGAAAAAGTTACCATTTAATTCCAGGACACCCTAACTGATATTCAAGAACTGTTGAGGTTACCATGCGATGAAAATTAAACTCTCTTTTTGTACTGAAGCTATATTTGATTTCTTTTGACCAAATAAATGTTTTACTATAAAAATGACAGATAACTGACCGTTTCTTGTGTCTCCTACATCCTGACCTTAAGTGTTCTGGTGAATGGAATACTCTAATATAAAGGGGCTATTACAGACTCCATTAAATACCCCCACCTGCTCAAATATTGAAAAAAACAATTTACTCTTTTATTATTAAAGTGTAGTCTCTCACATTTTAACAAACAGGAGAGTGGAAAAAGTCATATTAAGCAGCAATGTAAAGTGTGAACTGTGTTTTTCTTCTCGTTGTAAAAGTCATATTGTGTTAGTTCCTTTTATTTCTTCTATCCACCTTTCCAGTACCTTTTTACAAACATAGTATTAACATATTAAAGATAATCTATAATAAAGGCGCATAGGCTAAGGTCATGTGACACATTTGGGTGATGACAGGCGGGTAGACAACATTCTATTTGAGAAATCTATATAAGACTTCACGTTAGACCAAGATGTTGATTAGAGGATAGTATTAAAATATATGTAAAGGCGGTCGGGTGTATGTTGATTAGAGGATAGTATTAAAATATATGTAAAGGCGGTCGGGTGTATGTTGATTAGAGGATAGTATTAAAATATATGTAAAGGCGGTCGGGTGTATGTTGATTAGAGGATAGTATTAAAATATATGTAAAGGCGGTCGGGTGTATGTTGAAATGTCTCATTATAGGTTTGAATGACGAGCTTATGCTCTGGAGGCCATGAATTTTTGAGTTCCTTAAGGCCAGAGAATTAGTTATAGTGTCTATATACACCATATTTTTATATATAAACAAAAACTTTCTTGCCTTATAGGATTTTTCTTATCTCTTTGTTTTCATACATAATATTTAATTTTGATTGTTTGATCAAGAATATTTTTATTGGGGTTTTAGGTTAGTGTTGATAAAATTCAATTCTCTTGTACAAGCTTTTTCAAATCTTCAAAAATGTTTAAAAAACGTTTGTTTTTTTTGGTTGAATTTCTCAAGTTTTCATCCAATACAATACAATATTTTGGTTTTTCTGTTTATTCTCAAAATTAATGTCCCAAAACATACCTCTTCTTGTCCACTCTTAATTGGCTTATTTCAGATGGTTTAACTTTAAGATAACTTTTTTTCTTCTAAGTCAGAGTTTCATTTATTACCTGTAAGGAATCATTCAGTGTTTCAATGGTAACCTTAGGCTAACTTTAATCTTTAAAGGTCAGGCACTAAAGTAGCACTTGGTTTTTGTGTATATTTCTCACATTTTCATTCCCTTGAAACCCCAACTATGTAGATAAGTGACAGCTAGCTAAAGTTACCAAATCAACGCTCATGTATCCATTCACCAAACCATATGATCTGCAAGACCATGTGTTGAGCTGCTGTCACTTTTGACAGTCAAAACTTTTGCAACAAACAATGTTTCTAATTATTTATTTCTTTAAAGCGTTGATACATTATTTAAATATGACTTATGAAAATAACCATTTAGATGTTGTTGTTTTTTGGAAGTGGTGTCTGTAGTTCACTAAAAATACTTTAGAAATGAGAGTCTCTAAAAGGCCACCTTCTATTCATGACTTAAGATGTCGAACCAGATAAAACAAGGGTGGTTGATGACTTTATGCAAACTGTATGGCTGTGTTCATGCACATGTGTTAACAAAATAAAAACTTTGGAACAAATATATTGTATGGCTCTTTCTTTAAGTTACAAAGACTGTGGCCAGTTTTAAGAATATACATACACATTTGAATATCTTAATAGTTTTTAATTCATTGTTTTATGCACTAAAATATCTCTTGTTTGTACAACTGTGAACCAAAAAACATTATAGTTTTTTAAGAATACTTTTTGTTTTGTCATTAAGATCCATAGAAGCCAAATGTACAGTACCATTAGACACATCTATTAACACTTTTGATTGTTACTATAATAATATTACTAAGAAAATAATAATTATTTACATATTGTTAATACTAGTGAATTTTAACCAATGTTTGCAATACAAATCTTATGCTATTTGTCATTTACCAATACTCTTATTTTATATGTTGAGTCTTGTTAATGTGGGGAATGCCAGGCCTCCACCGTGGTTCGGATTCCACGTTAAACTGTAGGTCCTCCATTTCATCTCACAATCACCCTACCATTACACATTAGCGTAAGTGCGTATAACCCGAACGGGTAGTAAGACGCGGTGCTAATAATAATAATAATAATATATGTTGAGAAACTTAATATTAATTGGTTTTCATAGTTTAAGTTGGCACTATATAATTCATGTTTCTAAGGCAAGTGGACACTTTTTTCATACTCCCAATATAAGTTTTTTATACTACTGTAAGCTTAATATTAAATCTTTTACTTTTATTTTATGGTCTAGTTATTTCTGTGGACTGAATATCCCAGTGACCAGTTTGTTTTTGTCTCATATTGTAAGTGATCATAGATAATCATATTAATCTCATTTGTTGAAACCAAACAGGTCTACATTGACTTACAATTTGAGTTTTTTTACTAGGGTTTGCTGATGTGTTTTATTTTCTTGTGTAACTAGAACCTAAACATTTATTGTAATTGTCATGTATTAATTATAGTTTAAAAACCTTTATACTTTCTATTGTATTACCAACCATTATGATACTTTTAAATGAAGCTTTTTTATTTGAGGGACTGAGAAAGTTTGTGCAATGTGTACAGCAATATATATATATATTTGGTTTTTGGGTTTTCAGGAGTTATCTATTCAGATAAAGAACCTTCATTTACAGCACACTGAAAAAGATTTAGAAATAAATTCTTTAAAGAAAATTCTTCAAGAAAAGACTGAAAAATTGGCAGAGACCGCAAATACAATTCATGGCCTGGAAAAAAATATCTCTGAATTAGACAAACTTTTGAGTCACTGGAAAGAAAAGGCTTATGTTGCACAAAATTCTCTTCTTTCTAATGTAAGTTTTTTTCTTTGCTCCTGGTCTTAACAACCTCTAGTGCTAACTGCATTTTTGAGCGAGTTTGATTTAAAATATTTTGTGTATTATTACTTTCACTAGAGTTTATTGTAACTGCCTTACATGTCTTGTATTATTTATTTATAGTGGCTTATGTATTAAGAAATTATAAGTTTCATTTTAAAAAGTCTTTCAATACACCAAAGCTGCATTAAAACATTATATACCGAACCTCAGTTATCCGAAATAAATGGGGCGGATCCGATTTAGAATAGCCAAAATCTCAAATGATTTATAAATTAAAGTTGTGGTGGTAAACATAAATATTTATTAAGAAATATGTTTTACTGTCAAATTTATTGAAAATTCATTCAATTTGTGATAAGTAAAGAAATAAACCTTGTATTCCCCAATTATTGTGTAAATTAAAACAGTTTAAATTTACTGCCACAATAATTTCAATAAAAATATAATTTTCCATTTATTCCAACTAAATACATAAATAACATGATCTAGACTTAAAAGAATGGTGTCTTGGTTAAGCAAAGTTTGGTTAACTGGTGTTCTACTGTAACTAAAATTGAGGTAATTTAAGGTTACAGTGAAAAAACAATAGTTATTTTTATTTTGAAAGCGAGGTGACCTGGCGGTCTAGGGGTAAGGTGTCAGACTTCTGTATTGGGGGTCCGGGGTTCAATCCTCTTTCCTGGCACAGATTTTTCTGATTGCCAAACCCTTCCTTCACCTCTGACAAGACTTGTATTAATAACAACTTGTGAATGTGTGGAATGCCAGGCCTTCACCATGGTTCGGATCCCATGTTATACTGTAGGTTCTCCATTTCATCTCACACTCACCCTACCATTGCACATTACCATAAGTGTGTATAACCTGAACAGGTAATAAGACACGGTGCTGATAATGATAATGATAATAATAATAATAATATTTTGAAAGCTGAAGATTAAACAAGATAAAGGTATTTTATTAAATAGTCAAAAAGACACATACATATTGAACTATTTAACTCACCATCACCATCATCAACAACAACAAAAACAGTTTCCAGCCTGTAGCTTGGTCAGTTTAGTAAAATGCCCCCATCTTCTTCTTTTATTCCCTCTATTCTTCTCATCTTACTTGAACACTTTTTGCTATCTGCTCCTCCCATCTCTTTCTTTGCCTCCCATGTGGTCTTTTTCCTACATTCTTCATTTCCAACCTTTTTATTTTTTGGTATCCTCTTTTTTCCATCCCTATTACATCCCCATACCATCTCACTCTTGCTTCCTCTACTCTCTCATGTATTCCTTGTACCCCCATTCTTTCCTGGATAACTTCATTCCTAATCTTGTTTCTCCTCATGACAGCTAACATGTTCCTCACAAACTTTATCCCCATGGCCTCTCTTACACTCATTGTCCATATTTCTGCTTCATATGTGACAATGGGTATAAAGTACGCCCTGTACAACACTTCCTTACACTTAAAGGGCACTTTTTTTTGCCATAGCAGGTTCAACTAAGTTTGTGTTTATACATTATATTAAAATATCATTCAAAATGTTGTGGTGGCTTGTAGCAATAAAATCTTCATTGCTATTACTTTATATTACATTTCAAACAATTTTTTTTTATAATGTTTCATTACTCACAAACTGATCCTTTCCAGTTGCATTTAATGATTTTTCTCATATATATTACACTACACACTATTCTAAAAGCAACACACATAAATAGTGGTTGAATAATTTCCTAATTTGTTTTGAGGTGTTTTGGGTAGGCTATTCCCCTCCCACCAACAGGTATACTTTTTAATCTCGGTACTTGATTTCATATTTCTTTTTACAATTCTGACACACTTTTCTAATCCAAAGTCCATGTTCATATATCTAAATAGCATGTTTACACATAGCCTTGTCAAATTACATGTTGCTTGAAATAATCTCTTAAATTATCATCTCCAAACTGTGTTCTTTGTGTGATCATATATCTAGTCTTCCCAGCTTTCATGTCTAAACCTATATCCTTATTACCCTCTAATAAAAGTACTGAATTTCTTGCCACAACTTCTTTACTTCTACTGAACAGAATAAAGTCAAACATTGATAAGTGATCTGCGTATCATAATAGTAAATAATAAAAAGTGAACTGTTTTATTTACAAAATGAGAAACTTACATTTAGAGCAATGCATACATCATTAATTTATTTAGTAAAGAGTATTAAACATTTTTCATTTGATACAATATATATTTTTTCCCAAATTTAAAGTGAAAATAAAAGTTCATTCTGCCCCATCCCCTCTTTCCCCCCTCTTTTTTGCCCAATAAGAGCTATGCCTCAATGTGTTGACTAACCAGCTCTGGTATATTTGTCAGTTAAATCTTAGGAACACTTTTACTATGCACTACGTTACACATTTTAAACTAAAAGTCTTAAGCCTGACCTTAAAATGTACCCAGTGTAAAGAACCATGTTATGCTCTATATTTTAGTTATTCCTTGTATAATTTAAGTTCTATACTAAAATTATTTGTGGTCGGAGAAGGGGGAGGCAAATTCCTCTCCTGGCTCGATTCACCAATGGGTTGTTGGAAATGCGACTTTAGCACACAAACATTCATAGTGAATTTGATAATTTTCTTAAACATATCTTTTCTTATTTTTGTACTATACAATTTTTGCCATGATTTTTTTTAACCTTTTGTTAACAGAAACAGATGGGTTGAATATGTCAAACCAACTCATTGAATAATTTAAAATGCTTGCAATTTGAAGCACAGTTATGTTAATTTTGCTTCTTTTAAAGACATAAACCAGTGTTTTTGCTAGTTTGTTAGCGCAATTATGTCGTCATCCCCTTTCTTGACTGACCTTTGGTATGCATACACACCTACCTTTTATTGTTTTTGTAACGTTTCAAATAGATCTTGACCACTCCTGTTTTTTATAAGGATATAATTTAATCACTTTGTAAATAAAAGTTTCCTATTTAAATTTATGATGTAAAATTAATTTAGTTCATGTTTCTGATATCATAGGAGAAAGAAATGATTGAATTTAAAACAAACTTGGAATCAGAGATGGTAGAATTGAGTATTGAGTCCAATACTAAAGTTTCAAATTTTTCTGAAACTATTTTAAAATTGAAACTTGAGCTTGAATCAGCTTGTACAGATGCAAAAAACTACAAATTACAGCTTTCAGAATTTGTTGAACTCCACAAAGAGCTAAGTGAAAACTATCAATCTCTCTTAAGGGTGAGTATTTATATATTTTTAGATAGGTCAAACAAATTTAAGGATTTCTATGACGTGTTTATTGTAACATTTAAAATAATTGTAAATCTAATGTTCAATGATACTCATAATTATTCGTCACTTCTTTACACGAACCACTTTAAATGTCTAAATAAAATTAAATAATATATAAACCCAATCGGCGCCACTCTCAAGAATCACTTGCACAATCAATATTAATGCACAGATTTGTTTAAATTTATTTAATATATGCATGAACACACACACATCAAATAACTAGTAATACCTAGAATGTATTATTTGTATGTTCATCAACAAGGTCATTATAGACATATTAAGGAGTAGGAAAATGCAAGGGTAACTCAGAAAAAAGGTGTCCTCATTATCATAGTGAAGTTAGTAAACCCACAATGGTAATCACATGCGTAAAATCACTCCTAGAGCATCCACCAGAGATTGAAACCTTGACTCCACCGTCACCAGTAATCCAGTCTAATGTGAATCTGAGGCCTTGGACCATGCAACCACCAGTGTGGGTGTTGTGTATTGACCTGGATTAACATTTTATCATGCATGTGTTGCTTTAGGGGTTGTGTGTTTATTTAATTTAAATTAGCATTTAAAATATTTAAAACACATTGACTTAAAACACATTGAATTGATATATTTGTAAATAACAGTTCTGTTTATTTTAAAGTCTTTAATTTTGTATTTCAGGCAATTTTTAATTTTTGTTTTACTTTTTATGATTAAACTGAAATAACCACAAACACAGTAAATACTTTAAAATGTATATTTAAATCATCATTCAATAATAATAAATAAGTATAGTTATTGTTATAAATTGTAAGTTTTACTATTACTATGGTGTAATCCTTAAAAGCATACTAAATTTAGTATACCTTCAGGCTTTATTGCATTTCTCATTTATAAACCACCCTAAAAAAGAAACAAATGTTAAAAAAAACAGTTTTCTTTGAATTGTGCTACTTTATTGTGGTGAAACTATAGACCTAAATATGAAATAAAATATGAAGTAAATGACTTTTCCAACTTTTTATTAATATAGACTATAAAAATCTAATTTAGACGAGCACTGACTGACACTGTGTAGTGTACGTTGACTTAGGAGGTTGAGGTCCCACTCCAGAAAGACCTACAGGTGTTTCTATTTTCAAGTTCTGAAGTGTTTATTTTTCTCATAGAGAGTAATTAATATCTCTTATTTCAAATGCTTTTTAATGTTAAAAAGCAGTCCTACTCATCCTCATCAACTTGTTTCCAGCCCATGGCTGGGTCACTAAAGCTAAAAAATTTCATATACTTCTTGTCTTCCACTTTTCTTCCTCCTTTATTTATTTCCATTTACTTCTTTTCATTCGCACATTTGTTGTTATCTGCTACTCCCATCTCATTCTTTGTTTCCCTTACAATATTTTTCCTTACATACTCAATCATCATTCCCTTTAGTATTCTTTCTTTTTCCATCATCATTTCATGACCATACCATCTCAGACTTACTTCCTCTACTATATCATGCACTCTCTGCAACCCCTCTCTTGCCTGGACAGATTCATTCCTAATCCTGTTTCTTCTCATGACAGCTAACATGCTCCTCACAAACTTCATTCCCGTGATCTCTTACATCCAATGTACATGTTCTTTCTGTTAATTTGACTGGGTACAAAGTACTCCCTACACTGCACCTATTTACACTTCAAGATAACTTCTTTTCCATATCATGTATCATACACACCTATAGAACAACTTTCCCTACCACCATCTTCTTATTAGATCCTTTCTACTCCCACTCCTTGCCTCAATCTCACTTCCCAGATATTTTACACTTTGTTCCTTTATCAGCTATACTCCGTCCAACTTTATAGCTTTACTAGGCTTTATCCTGCAACTTGTTATTACCATCGCTTCACTCTTCACCATGCTAAATTTCATTCCACTCTTTTCTTTTTATCATTAAATTCCTAGAGCTGTCTTCTATTTCCTCTTTTTTCTCCCCCATATCATAAAGTCGTCAGCAAACATAATGGCTTTCACTCTTTCCTCCCTGAGTTTCCTTGCCACTTAATTCAAGACCACTTCCACTACTAATTTAAATAGTAGTGGGGACAGAACATTTCCTTGCTTCACTCAGTTTTTTATTTGGAAACACTCCATCCACCCCGTCTCCGTCATAATACAACTCATGTTATCCTTATGCTTATTAATTAGTCTCATTACAACTTCTTTCCACTCCAGCTTCCTCCATTGCTTTCCAGACTTTAATTCTATCCACACTAACATATGCCTTCTTGACATCTATAAATAGGATTACCAATTCCTTTCCCAAATTCATACTTTATTTCCCTCATTTATCTTATGGCGAAGATTAAGACTATTGTAGACACTGAACAACGGTTATACTTGTGATATACTGTGTAAAATTTGCCAACTCCGATCGGTACAGCAGCCTTATCATAAGCAGCGAATACTGTCATTGGTGCAGGTAAGATCAAGGCTAGTAACCTGGTCCACACTATTTAAAATTACTACAAGAAACTATGAAAGAATAGCCTCGGATGACCAAAGCTATGATTGGCAGCTGAGGATAAAACTGAAGGGCCCATTTGTTAACAAACTTGCAAGAATATGGAATGTTGAATGTTGAATGTTATAGGACTATGTGGTAAAGAGTATGAACTGTTAGATGAAATGATTGGAAGGCAAATTGATATTCTTTGTGTATGTGAAACCAAGCGGAAATGGAAAGATGTTTTGATGACAAGTGATGGTAGCCTGACATTGTGGTCAGGTGTTGATGAATGGGTAAGCGAAAATCAAGGCGTAGGTTTAATCCTAAGCCTCACAGCTAAGCTGTTTGTTATAAGGTATGATATGGTTTCATCTAGTCTTCTCTGGGTATGTATGAAAATAGGTATTCATAGAATTATGTTGGTTGTTGGTTATGCTCCAGTAGAGGTTAAGGATGAGAATGTGAGAGTGGAGTTTTGGAATGAGCTTAGTGAAGTCAATGGAGGGAGTATTTTAAGCAATTGTATGGTGAAAACATAGTGAAGGTAGGAGAAAATAGGCAAAATGTTATAAGGCGTGAAATAATTAACAAGGGCTGAGGTGTTCAAAGCTAGGAAAATGTTAAAGAATGGCAAAGCTGTGAGCGTAGATGGGATTACAAGTGAAATTATTAAGGGTGGGGGCGCGGTATTACTTGCCAGATTGTGTGAGTTCACTGTGTGTGCTGGAATTTCAAACTTTCCAAATGACTGGAAGAATGTAATTGTTACTTTGTATAAAGGCAAAGCCAATCAGAGTGAATTTAAGAATTAAATGGCAATTAGTTTGTTTAGTATTCCAGGCAAAGTTTTTCCAAGAGCTTTAATTGGGAAGGTGGGTGATAAAACTACGTGCAAGGTTTGGGGTGTGCAATGTGGTTACATGAACCAGATATTTGCATTGCAACAAGTGATTGAGAAATGTGTGGCAGTAAGGAAGAAAGTTTATTGTTCAGTTGTTGATCTGGAGAAAGCATACAATCAGGTGAATAGGAGTATGGTGTGGATGCATGGTTAGTAAATGCAACTATGGGGTTGTATGATGGAAGTAAAGTGTGCATTGGAGTGGATGGCACTTTGAGCAAATGGTTTTTCATTGACTAGGGTGTTAGACAAGGTTGTGTTATGACCCCATGGTTGTTTATTGTTTTCATGGACAAGTGCATTAGGGATGCTTGTGAGGACGTGGTTGGTGTACAATTGGACATTGTGAAGGTGAGAGTGCTGTTTTTTATGCAGATTATGCTGTATTAATGGCTGAGGATGAAAGGGACTTGCAGAATGCATTAAATTGTTTGAATGGGGCTACAGACAGAATGGATCTTTGTATAGATGTCTCTAAAGCTAAGGTGATTATTTCTGATAAGGAAATTGTCAACTTAGTATAAATGGAAAACTGTTAGAACATGTGATGGATTTTGTGTATTTCTGCAGAATGTTCTGTAATAATGGAAGTATAGACGCTGAAATCGACAGACGGGTTAATGCATCTCAGAGAGAAGTTGGATTTATGTGGACCATTGCAAAGAATGAAGTAGTATTGAAAGAAGCAAATATGGCATTATATAAAAGTGTGTTAATGCCAACATTGTTTTATGGATATGAAGCGTGGATTTGTCAGGAGAAACACAAGAGCAAGGGGAATGCGGTCGAAATGAAATATCTAGGAAATGTATGTACAAAAATCGTATGGACAGAGTCCGCAATGAATGGATTCTGATGGAGTAGAGTTTGAAAGGGAATCCAATAGGTCACTGTGAAAGCAGTCTTACATTGGTTTGTGAATGTTAAGAGGATGAGTATGGCTCGAGTGATGAAACAAATACTGTATATGAAGTTGAAGTGTGTGACTCACAAGGAAGGGGTAGGCCTAATAATACGTGGCTAAATGTTTTAAATGAATGTGTGAAAAAGAGAAACATATATAGTTTTGAGAATTAAAAGCCATGCATGACTCGATGTATGTATTTTGTTGAAGCCCAGGAAGTGTGGGGAACGTTA
The DNA here is from genome assembly GCA_902141385.1 of Timema californicum. Lineage (NCBI taxonomy): Eukaryota > Metazoa > Arthropoda > Insecta > Phasmatodea > Timematidae > Timema > Timema californicum. The sequence continues at coordinate 27,108 of CABFOW010002896.1, read as the reverse complement.
GGGAGGATGGATTAAGTACGAAGCTGTTTGTTGAGCTATATTCACAGTTTCTTGCCTACCTTGTAATGGAATGGCGTGATTAGGTATCTATGTGTGTGTGTGTGTGTGTGTGTGTGTGTGTGTGTGTGTGTGTGTGTGTGTGTATATATATATATATATATATACACCGTATTGATGGGAAAATAGGCCACACCCAAATATAAGCCACACCCCAAATTTGCAACCATTTTCATAGGAAAAACAATATACATTTAAAATAAAATTACTTTATGTAAATCACTTAAAAAGGAATATCAATATTTATAGTTAAAATCAAATCACTGTTTACCAAACCACTAACAGAGGAAAAAGAATATCTATACTATAAACGAGATCACTTCATATTAAATCACTTGAAGAGGATAAACAAAAATGCTATTTACAGTTAAATTGAGATAATTTGCAGAGAAAAACAAATATTTAAAGTTAAATTGTTTTCAATATGGTCTGCCATCTTATCACTTTCGAACTTAGTACACACGCCTAAACTATCTCGCCAAAGAAAAGCAACTTCGAACAACATAATGCAGCTAAATTTTTATAAGGAAATTAAATCACTTTGTCCCCTATAGTAGTAAAACTATATGCCAGTATAATGCATTGAATAAACTAATATTGAAGATTTTGGCAGCCATCTTTATGTTGGCGCAAATAAGATGCACAGAAAATATAAATCGATATTACTATATGCACATCTTAAAGATACAAAATTTGGTACTTATTATCTAAGAGTGCGATTATAGCCTGCGTTAAGGTTATATCAAAGCTGTTTCTAGGAAAAAGTGTGGCTTTTTTTCCGGGTCATTGCAGTATTTTCTTTTCCAGTATTTTATATATTTTCATACAGTGGCACATCAGCATTATTCACCTATAATCCATACACCTCTACTAAAATTACTTTCTTCCAGTTTCTTGGTATTTTGTTCTCCTTTCATATCACACACAGCATCCTGTATAACCATTGTATTCCCACTTCTCCTACAACGCTTATCATTTCCACAATTAGTTCGTCCACACCTGATGCTTTGTAAACAAAAAAATGTAATTTTTTTTTGTTAAAGGAATTAGTGGCTGTTTTTATTTGTAACTAAACAAAGCTATTGGCTAGAAAATATAATGGTAATTTACTCTAAATATTATCTAGAAAACTACTCTAAAACTCTGCTGGGATTCTAGTACCAACTCCCTGTCAAAGGCAACCAAAAGCAATTTAAATCTAACACCTCAAACCATTCAACCAATGCTTTTGGATTTTGTTAATAGTGGAAATGGGTCAAATCCAAATCTCGAATCTGAATCTTAAATTTTCTTTCAAATCTCGAAGCATTAAAATGTGCATTTTATGTTAAAGTAAAAATATCATAAATTTACAAATGACATTTAGTTTATTAGATCATAAAAAACAAACAAAATAACTATAGTAAATTAACTATATCATTAACATTTGGTTCTTTTTTTTTATTTTGTAATTTTATCATTTACAAATGTTTAAATTATTTGGTTACCAATTGTTTAAAATTGTGATTTCAAGTCAAGACCTTTGTAATTGTATTTGAGATATCTTTTTGGTATCTTTACAAATTTTGAATCTCTCGAATACAATAGGATTCGACTATCCCATCTCTAGTTAATACTTCATATTAATAGATTAAATTTCATTGTTTACTAAATCTATTCATGTACAGAGTACAAGCCCCCATTTATTATGTGTCACGAACACTTTGCTTTTACTAGTTCAGGGTAGCTACTAATTGGGAAAACCAAGAATACTGTAAATTAGGCTTGATTCTGTGTGTCAGGGGGGAAAAAACCAGGAAAAATACTTGAATTTTGCCATGTGTCTAGAATTTCGAAATACCAAAATACTTTTATTCAAATAGGTTACAAAACTAGGCTACAAGAATTGTCCTAAACTCTTATCTAGTACTAAATTTTCACAAAAATCACACTACTTGGCATTTTTTAGCATTAACACAGCTGTAAACATGTTGAGTCTATTTAATCAAAAGGTCTACTTTGGTGCTTTTGGGGTAGAGTGTTCTCCTCAGGACCGAATGTTCATGTGACCCCATACAGGGGCCGACAGTTTTTCCTTGAGAAATAAAAATCCGTAGCACAACTTCCTTCGGAGGGGATTGTGGCATGTAAAAGAACCCTGGAAGGTATGTGAAAATACCTTTCTTGGTAAAATTTGTAGGTCCTTTTGCTCTTTCTCATAAAAACTCCCGTGTGCTGATATAATCAATGTGTTAAGAAAGTGCATGTTTAATACCTTAAATAAATAAATATAAAAAATAAAATATTCAATCTAAAGGTGGTAACAGGGCTCATAATACTTTGTCCCTAAGGTATTTTAAAGTCCCATTTTTATTAGAATCTTAGGTCCCTAAATATGAATACTGGTATATAATTTTTTTAAATAACTTAGGCAAATTTATATTTATTATTGTTATTATTATTATCATTGCGTCTTACTAGCTGTTCGGGTTGTACACTTTTAAGCTAATGTGTAATGGTAAGGTAATTGGGAGATGAAATGGAGGACCTTCAGTTTAACGTGGGATCCAAACCACGGTGGAGTCCTGGCACTCCACACATTCAAAAGTTGTGTAAATTTATATGGTTTTCAGTATAATTATTTAGGGAAGTTGCAGAAATTAAGGCCCATTGTCTTTAAAAATTGGTAAGCTTCAACTCTTTGTCCTGGGTATGACATTAAACTGTCTCTTGGATAACCAAGACCTTGACACATTTTGGAAATAAGTTTTTTAAGTATATAATGTAATGAACTATACAAAATAAAAGGAAGTAAGAAAAGTAGTAAAGGCCTGTATTTCATTGCCACACGGTAATGACGATGTTGAGAGAGGCTTTTCAACATCTGAACATGTGATTACAGAGCTGGCAGCTGCTATTAAAGAAAGTTTTTGAATGCACGATCGAATGTCAGAGTTGCCTTAAAGTTTTATGGGAATAAACCTGCTTGTTTTACAATCATAAAAGAGCTCATTGCCTATTGAAGAAATACAAGTTGTGTCTACCATCAGTACTTAGAGGAAACCAAACTGAGAGAAAAGAGACTTAAAGGAGATAAAGAAAGAGAAACGGCAAAACGAGGCATTTAGAAGAGAGTGATGAAGAGATAGAAAGAGGATGGGCAAAAACGAAGACTTGATATGAAGAAAAGTTATGTTATGCAAAGAAAAGAATTCCAAAAGAAGAATGCAACTGAAAAACTCCTTGAACAAACATCATCATGCATTACATCTGTGGTGAAAATAAAGTTTGAAGAACTAACTGCAAGTAGCTCATTGGGCATTGGAAATATAAAAAGTTTAAAACTAGAGAACAAGGCCAATAAAGAATCATCCATACAAGCAAAGATGGTGGGGAAAAAAAACAAACAATGTATTTTCTAATAATTTCATTTTTTGAGAGGTCTGCCAAGAAAGAAAAATAAAGTAGTAAAAGCACCAATTTACTTTTAAGAAAAGTTAAATTTGACATGTAATATTTAAGATACAGACAAAAAGAAATAACGCATAGAGGCATAAAGATTTTCAGTATCAGAGCTGCCACCTCTCTGTAAAACAGGGAAATATCACGGAACTTGGTTTGACCTGGAAAAATCAGGGAATTTCTCAAATTTTCGAATGTGTTAAACTATTTTGCTAACAACCTATTTTTACATTAAGGTTTTTTGCTTAATAATTAATTTTAATTGTGATCGTAATTTATGACCTTCACAGTGAAGGCTATTGCTATATTATGGCATTACGTAATCCAAGAACATCTGTGTATGTGTAAACATCAGCGTGGTCATCATTCGAATTGTGAGAAAGCGTCTTCACAGCCTTCAATATGACATGTAATACACATGCGGCTATTTGATCTTTTGTATTCTTGCTTCCAAAATAGTGACAAAATGGTGCTTTATCATTATTTTCTATATCATTTGTAACCTATTTTTTTTAAATGTTTTAATTAATCATTATGTTACGGCGTTATAGCAAAATTTAGTTATTTAACACATCAAAAGTGTTGCAAACTTGCTTTTTCAGTTTAGTGACCCTTTACGCCTGCTCAAATACAGATTTCTTTTAGTGTTTCTCAATTCTAAAATTATATGTCTACGGTATTTATTTTGAAGTCCAAAGCGTTGCCTCACACCACCCACTATTAACAACTAGAAACAAAATATTTTGTGTAAATGTGTGAAAAGTAGTGCATCCATACTCCAGAAAAAAGCTTCAAATAAACAAGTAAAAAATAAATTTATTTCTTCATAATAGGCCCAGGCTCTACAGTTTTGTATCTTTAGTAAACATGATTATCATTAATTATGAAGTTGGGTCATAGACTTCTTGCATTGCATGTAATGACAGGAAGGTTGAGGTTTCAATCCCTGTTAGGTGAACTTGGGTAGTTTATCCATTCTCTCCATCTCCTTATCATTTCTGTCACATTATATTGCGTTGTTAGGACCATTATATTTTTGCCTGGAAAACCTGGAAATGTCAGGGAATTTCTATGTTATAAATCGGTGGCAACCCTGAGTATATCTTTGTATTTTGACTTAATAAAAATTAACCTACCCTATCCAGGATAAATAAAAAAACCTTATTTATGGTCGTTTAAGATAGCTAAAATAATTGATGAACTTAAAAAGTTAATTTGCATTCACAAGAGTCTCTTTTACCTTGAAAGGCTTAGTGGTAGGTTTTTTTTTAACAAAAAAACCCTTTTGAATGACATTTTTGTTGTTCCCCCTTAGTTTTTGTGAGGTTCCTATTTTGGTCCCTTTTTTACCTGAAAGTACCCTAAAACCCCTAAAATAGACAAGAATATGGAGCATTAGCCCTGTAGTAAGCATGTACACATACCATACCGTCAGTGTGATAAGGATTTAGAGTAAATCTTTGCTTTAACCCTATTTTCTCTGGATTAGGAATGGTTCCTAACAGTGTTAGTGCAGGGCATTCTCCTTACAAAATATGGTAAGGATAGTATTTTAACAAAGACCCATATTTTAGTTAATTTAAAGTAATTTAAAACACGATCGAGTTTGTAGAGTTTTGTAAAACTCTTATAATATACTAACCTAGGTGTTGATTAGAAATACTTTTGACTGTGAAAAACTTAATTATATTCAATCTCAGTTGAGTTTAACTTCTAACACAGTTGAGACGGACACCATTATACAGGATATATCAGTGGCAAGTCCCACATTTTAATTTCTTAAAACTTTGTGGCCATGGTGGTGTTTCAATGTCAAGTGCACTCAAACAGCTCGCAAAATGCAGGATTTTGTTTGGTTTTGCTGATGGCATTGATGTTGACTTTAACAGTTTTTCCCTGCGTTAACTTGTTAATATTTGCGATAACGTTACACACACTGCATTAGCACATGTTTATCATGAATATTTACCGGCTTATCACCTCCATTACTGCCATTTAAAGGGCTTACTGACACGAGTGCGATGTTCATGATGGTCCTGACCTGAAGACAATTCTAAGGCTCATAGGGAAGCTGGATGAAACAGGTTTATTACCAAGGGAGAAAGGGAAGCACAACTTGTCGTCAAAAGTGCCGCAGTGTGTAGAAGATATTTGCTAACTACCCCCGGAAATAATGACAGCTATTGTCATAAGAGACCAACTTCTCTGTGATAATGTGTCAAAGAGCAGCTAAGTAGGCAAAAATTAGATTGTACAGAGTGACAGCTGTACACCAGTTGATGGATCCGACCACATCATGTGTGCACATTATTGAAATTGGATTCTCAACTTCGTGGAAACAAACCCTGGCATATTGACGTGGATGAAGCTTTGTTTCATCTCTCATGATATGTGAATTCCCAAAACATGATAATTTTGACATCAGAAAATCCTAATGGGATCCATGAGATACCACTTCATTATTTGCAATAGGTGTGCTAGTGGTGTTCACTTTCTGCTGAGAGAGTCATTGGACAATTTTTTTAAGGGACTTTGAACATTAAAGCGTACAGAAACATTTTCATGGTCTTCATGAAGCAACTAGATGACATCGAAGTTATGCAGGTGTACTTCTGCAGGATGGTGCCACATTCCACACCTTCACTGAGTTCATAGCACTCATAAACAGATTCATCGTGGACCATGCTATCTCTAAAATCCTATGGCCCTCCAGGCCGCCATACTTGATGGCATTGCATTACAAATTGTGAGGCCATTTTAAGGTGAGAGAGTACAAAAACAGACCAAAAACCATTCAGGATCTCCAGGCAAACATCAAGACAGAAATAAATGATATTGACAAAGGCTTGTTTAGATGAATATCAGAAAACAAAGTGAAATGTATGAAAACATGTCTCGAAGAGGAGGAGGGATACTTTCAGCACTTGATGTGATGACAGTTCATTCTCCCCTCATTAGCCCCTCCTTTACATGTATTTATGATACTATTAATTAAATAAGTTGAGTGATTGGCTTATTTAATTTAAATTGTGGGACCTGCAAATGAACAAAACACCCTGTATTTCGTTCTCTTTGCTTTCTGTTTCTCTCTTCTTTTTCTTTTTTTTGTATAGGTATATGCACTAGTATCATTGCATTGTTAATTAACTTAAATCATCAAATTTATTGAAACAGAATAATTAGGGCGATTCCCTGTAAACAATATGAGAAATCGGGTGACCTGGATGTTAGGGGCTAAGGTGTTGGACTGTTCAACCCTCGGTCCCGGCACAGATTTATCTGATTGCCAAACCCTTCCTTCACCTCTGACAAGACGTGTATTAATCACAACTTGTGAATGTGTGGAATTCCAGGACTCCACCGTGGTTGGGATCCCACGTTAAACTGTAGGTCCTCCATTTCATCTCACAATCACCCTACCATTACACATTAGCGTAAGTGCGTACAACCCGAACAGGTAGTAAGATGCGGTGCTAATAATATGATAAATCATATTATTTTTTAGCATAAACATTGCCAGTTTCATCAAACTGGGTATAAAACCTTAATCCCTTAATTCAACACTTAAACAATCTAGCCCATGCCCAAGTCTACCAAGTGTTGTTTTCTCATCAAATTTATTCTTTTAATAATTTGGAATGCTTACATTATTTCATATATATTTTTTTGGTTCATAAATTAATATCTGGTAAACGTAGATTTTAATAAAGGTCTCTCTCATCCAAAACATTGCCCACCCAGTTATACCTTAGTCTTAATGTGGGACAAGGCTACAGATGCTACTTTACTTCATTTTGCTTGTTTACTGCTCCATACTAGCAAAATAAATACTGCCATGTACATTTCTAATTTATAGAAAACTGTTGTATTGCCAAAACAAGTAAAAAGGTGTAAGGAAAGCAATTCCTTTAAATCGTTTTATTTTGGTGGTGATGATTAAACTTTCCATAATTATAGCTGAAACTACTATACTTATACATAAGCGCATAACCTGAACGGTTAGTAATATGATCCGTTAAAAATATATATCTATTCAAATGGAGATTTACTTGTATTCTATTAACAAGTATTAGCATTAAAATATTATAGTGAATAAAAGGTACTCTAATCACAGAATAAAAGTAACTGATCATGCTTAGTTACAGAGCAAATTAAGAACTTCTGTGTTTAACTTGAATGCCAAGGTCTGATTATGATCAAGATTCACTCAAATTTGTTTAAGTTTTCTAAGAGTGGTTTCTCAAGCTAATTCTAATCACATTTTTTTATATCATCTATAGGAAAATGCTGTGAAATTTCTTTAACTTTCATTCATCTTGTAGCCTTAAATAATAAATGTAATTTCTTATTATTCTGAACAGCTAGCAAGGCACACAGCACAAAAAATTAACCGAAAGTTGCCCATCCACGTACGAGTCTTACTTGCGGGTTCAGCATTTCTTTTACTAACCCGAAGGCGGTACAATTCTTTCCTGAATGATACCTGGATATTGTCTACTTTTTTTTTTAACATACTCCAAGTCAGCATCAGTGAATTTCTCCCACGTGAACTACACGAGTGAATCCCAAGCCTTATCACGCTTTCATCCATTATAATAATCTGTACTACGAATTTACCATAGAGCCGGCAATAATTGATGGCACTCCTCTAAAAACTATGTCAAAAACTCGGGGCTCATGAACGATTTAAAATGGAAGTTGACATGGTTCCTCTGGCTGACATAAATCACACTATCTGCAATGTGGATACAAGAGCTTGGATTGTACCCTCCACACATGTATGAGCAAATACCGAGCTAGTGGCAAGCTGAGACCCACCGATAGTCCTGGCGAGCCAATCTAGACTCAGCTCATCTGATGCCAAGCATGGCTCGTGACACCCCACCCATGCACGAGTGTAGTTAATTGGAAACTGAGCCGAACTTGCGGGCTAGACTCGTACGGGGATGGACCACTTTACTTGATGATTTACATGTTGTAATTCTATTTAAACTCACAATTTATATCTTTTTTGTAACTTACCTCTTTAGGAAAACTCAAACCAGGAAAAAGTAAATCTCGATTTATTGGCTAAATTGAATTCTTTCAAAACCAAGATTCTACGTCTTGAAGTACAAAAAACTTCTTTAGAAACAGTTATCTTTGAATTACAGAAGACTTCAGCAGAAACACTAGCTAATTTTGAACAGGTAATATGATTTTATGTTGTGTTTTTTGGATCATACTAAGTTTTAATGTTAGATTTGTTAACAATCTTTTTTTTTAATCGTGTAGCAATGGTCTAACATAACTATTTATTTTCAAATAACACAGCTTAGCACTGACTATCAAAAGTTGAGGGTAAGCTATTTAAATGGAGTACAAATTTATATTCCAGACTCAAATGACTTAGAAATAACAAAAATATCACCAACCGTTCCAATTTAGTGTACATTAGACAATCAGATTGACCTTAGATTCCAATCAAGTTGAAATAATATTAAAATTATTAATAAAGCTAATACATTTTCCAAATAACATATTATGTTTAAGAAATAGTCTGACACCTTAGCTTTGTCGGTAGCATGTCTGTCTACCGAGTTAAAAGTCTTGGGTTTGATTCCCGTCATAGCAGAACAATCTCTCATTGGTGAAATGTGAGTTTACCCTTTCACTGATGAATTAACGGATGGGGGAAGGATGTTGTGTCTTTTCTAGATTTAAGTCATGTGCTGATATAATTTGTCGGTTCAGAAAGTGCACGTCAAACTCCTTAAATAAATGAAGAATAAATAAATTAAGAAAGATTATGAAAGAAAATAGAAACTTTATTAGTTTTAAACACCTTATTATTTATTCATCTTTGATCCCATCATATGTGTAAAAAAAATAAGTTAAAAATTTAAGAAATGGTTTTGTTAATGTCATTGTCATAGCAAAATTAAATATCTTTTAAGCACTATCTATAAAGTGACAGGGTTACTACAGATATGGAAATTGAAAATTCCCTGCCTTTTCCCTGTTTTCCCGACCTAAAGTTCAATTTTCCCTGACTTTTGGGAAAAAAAGCTAGAAATGATCTTTGTACATTTTAAGAACAAGCCCTTCTGCCCATATTACTCAACTCTATAGTCTTGGAGCACACAGTGCAATAAGCTGCATTTATGCGTTGAAGAGAGGGCTTTATTTGCTTAAACTGTGGAGCAAATCTGTCCTAAATGAATATTTCTTTGCCTTGATTTAGTACAGGAAAAGGAGTGACATCTTTGAGCAAACCTGGGTAATAAACAGTATATCTAAAGTCGGTTCATAATAACTTTACATGCCATGGTACTTGGAATGTCACTAAAATGTAAGTAGGCCTATGCATAGATTATGTTTCTGTCACTTAGATAGGCGATGTCAAATTAAATCACTTGTCAAAGTGGCGAAACACATTAATTCTGTAAAGCTTAGGTGTAAAATCTTTCATCGTCAAAGAAGGGAAAAGTTATTATGAATGGACTATATCTTTATTCCTTGTTAGTTTAACATCCCCACCTCCCTCGACCCTAACCATGATCAAGGGATTGCGAGCCAATGACTCAACCCCTAGAGCACTGCTGCATGTTAGTTATACGCAAAATAAAACCATGTTTATATTGACTCAGATAGCCGAAGCTATCATTATGCATTTTAGTTGAGGATTAAACCACCATCATGATATCATATTCTGAAAATTGAAAAATGACACCTGGACACGGGATATCGAACCCGGGACCTTCGGCTTAGTACGCCAATGCTCTTACCACTGAGCTATCCAGGATTCGTCCCGTGCCCATGGTCATGGTGTTATCCTCAACTAAAATGCATAATGACAGCTTCGGCTATCTGATTCATTAATATGCATTACCGTACAATTATAATATAATTGTCAAAATGGCTGCAATAATTGCCGATCACCGAGTCGTGGGTTGCTGCGTTGTTTGATGGCTGTGATCTTATGTAAAATATATTTAAAACAATTAATAGCCTGTACTTTTAAGTTTAACAGACCTTTATTAATCTTACACAGACCTAATTAAACATGGAGAGTAACACACCTGTCACAAATACGACACATGAACCGGATGTGAAATGATCAGTTGACATCAAGTGACGTCATAAGCCCGAGGGTACCCGAAATCTTCCGAGTGTATTGTCTCAAAATTTGAGCTTGAATGTGTTTGTTTTTATTTCAATACTGCAGTTCAATGTTATTTCTTCGTCAGATAACAGTGGTGCCATGTTGAGTCATTCCTGCCGCCAAGGAGTGGGTGTAGAAAAGACTGCGTGAATAGAAAACACAGTGCTGAATGAGTGTGGGGGAAACCACAAAAGAAGGAAATAGATCACAATGTGGCGTGGTTGAGTCTCGAGAATTCCAGAACTTATTTGCATTTTCCCTGACCCTTTTAAAATCCCCTGACTTTTCCCGGTGTTCACGGTTTTCTATACCTGTAGCAACTCTGAGTGAATGAGTTGGTTGAAGGAGTTAATTTGTTTTTATATAATCTACCAATTTTTTCAGATCGAGAGTCTAGCCCCAGGCCTATGGCTTAATGCACCACTTCTCTACTATCAAGTATATATGGGACTTGACCATTTAAGACTCAAATTCCATTATACAGATATTTTACATTACTCCACACCCATGGAGACATAACTGTTGGTGGAGCACTGATGAAATCTTCATTGACTATGATAGTCTAATTGAATATTTCATCAAGTCCTTGGATGACTTGGTTAGTAGATCACTGGTGCATTATGCCAAAGGTTAGGATTCAAACCAAAATGTTCAAAAAACATTTGTTTTATTTGAAATAGTATGTTATTACAAATTTTAGATCAAATAAATTCATATGATTAACTCATCTGTTGAAACTTGATCAGGTTCCTATATATGTGTATACATATATTTATTATTTTCGAATGTGTTGCACTAGCCATTGTATGTTTTATCTATTACACCTCTTCAGAGCAAGATATTCAATAACACTACTTGTATATCCTAAGTACATTGTCCCTGTGTTTCTACATATCTTATATTAAATAATAATTATTCCTATTTCATATTATTGAATTCTTGATAAGCTTAGCTCAGCAAGTTTTTCTTTACTCTTAAGAAGGAGTTTTACAATTGAAGGGGCTACCCGCAACCCGTATTTCACCCATTTACCCAAAGGTTATTCTTATTCTGATGATATCTCAACTATCATGAATAATAATAAAATATTTATTGTGTCAAATCTAAGGTATCAATATGCCAAACAATAATGCCGGACCCAAAATTTAATAAAACCATTTAATAATTAGATAACAAATTATATATATATATATAAAAATGTGTTTGAGCTTCAAACTATTAATTGAGAAAGAAACTTAATTTTTTAACTAGGCATTCATAATCGCAACTAGTTTACGCTTGCAACAGTACGATTATAATTGGGTGTTTATATATGAAAAAACTGATCCCCCCCTCCCCCCCAAAACCCATTTTCATGCCTATTTGATTTAATATTACATTGGAGATAGGTCACTTTACTTCCATTCTTTTCTTGTCAAAACCCCATTAAGTACACTTGGCTGGATACAGAAGGGGGAGGGCCCGGTTATCTTTCAATAGTCTTTTACCTGAAAAGTTTCTAGCAAGCTATCACTGACACAAAGTTCGTCAGGTGCTATTGCTGTATTGGTTGGACAGATTGTAATATTAGTAGTACTAAATAATTTGTCGCGAATTTTTTTCAAAATGATGATCACAAAAAAAAAAAAAAAAAAAA
>CABFOW010002896.1:4536-14724 GCA_902141385.1 Timema californicum | reverse complement strand
AAAAAAGCGGAGAGGTTTGAATTTTAAAAAGTATCTAGAAGCTCAAAAGATAATATCCATAGAAATAGAGCAAACAGTTTGTGTACAGCAAGAAACTAGTGACAACAATCAATATAATCTTAATGAATACGAATTAATATTAGAAAACCTTACCCCAGAACATCAACATAACCAGAATATAAAATTTGAAATATATGGCAGAAGAACAACAAAAAGCATGTTCACGTTGATAATGAAAACTGTTTGTGAGTAAGAGAGTAAGATAACCTTTGTTAATTGCATTTTTATAATAAGCTGTTAAATTAATTATATTTTTAATAAAACATTTATGGCATTTAAATGGGAGTTGATATAAATCCGAAAAGTTTTCAAACATGCAATATGTTATAACCACCATAAATTTAAAAAAATGTTTTGAGATCATATTATTACAAAAGAAAAACTACTTATATATAAAATGATAGACCCTAAGTAAAAAATCATTAAAACTATTTCACTCGTATATTAAAGATATTTATTTAATATAATTTGTCCAATATTACGCTAAGCGTAGGCAATTGTGAGGATTAATACCAAGGACAGGTAAGGAGGGAAGCTAAGAGAAAATACACTAGCAAATAATTTTTAAGAAAATTAAAAACAATTAAGAATGGCCCTTAAAATTCACACCACTTATCGTGCGGTAAAAAGTGTCAATCTCCTCTTGGCTTGCTTGTTGGTGACTGAGAAGATGGGTTTTGAATCCCGGCGGTTGTACTGAAGTAGCTAGTCCTAAAGGATTTCCCACTCTTCCTCTACACAAATTCAAGTACACTTCCTCTAAATTCTAACTTTCTCATCCCTATTCTATTAGTGTACATGTGCGGGTATTCCGAAAGGGTAGTAATATGCATTGTTTGTAAATAATATCTGCCCTAACTGAACTATATTGAGGGTCAAACCAAGCCATATTTCTTCCTAACACATGCAACAATCCTAGAGGTTTATATTCAAAATTAAAATACTTTGCATTCTAATCTATGTGATCTATTAATTCCTTGACTTGACATTTGGATATTTCCACTAAAAAAACAACTTAAATAATGTCATTTAAAAATAAAATTTAAAACTGTCTTAAAGTAAACTTGAGCATATTAAGCTTTAAAATGTAATAATATATGTTACATAAAGTTTTTTTTTTTTTTTAAATTCAAGTTGCTTAGACGACATAGTTTTTACTCATTTCCTTATCATAGGATACGCACCCAACTACTCTTTATATTTATTTTATTGGTTGTAGTATGAAATTCTTAATGTAAACTAAAGCGCTCCACATAAGTGTCATACACTGAGTTTTGTAGGAATTATTGTCTGAGAAGCCATTTTTCTTATCAAAATCTACTATATAGTGGTATATAGTGGTATATAGTGGTATATAGTAAGAAAAAATGAATTCTAGATGTCATTCTTCCAATAATCATTGGATAGTAGAGTTAAGTTTTCATAGGATGGCACTATTAAAATAAATAGATCTACTTTCATGTATGCATCTGTCAGGTCACGTGACCTATAGGTGTCAATTTTAATGTATATTATCAATACTTATTTAATAACATTAATGATAATTTACAATACAATATTTGTCAATTTTGGTCATAAAACTAATGTGGGTGGCAAGGGATGGTGACATAATACAGTGTACATTTGGAAAAATTTATATGAATGAATATCTAATATAAATATTACTCTTTTCTTTTAAGTTAACAAGTAGGTAAAATTACTATCCTCAAGAAAAGGAAAGAGATTCCAGGTATTTCCATGAAACTAATAAGCTGTAGCTCATTTTCAAAGTTCAACCTCCCCACCTAACTCATTCTCTCTCTTCTCAGTTGTCCACAAAACTAGGGGGTCAGAGATCTTTCAAGACAGAAACTATCTAACCACCAGTTACCAGTTGCCTTTAAATCTGAAGGTCATTTCAATGTTATTTCCAAGTAAACCTCATTTTTAATAGAACTTTAAACACCAGTTTAACAAATTTTTTTATCAGAGGTTATGGCTAAACAAAATATCCCCAATGTCCCCCAAAATTATTATGTCCTAGAGACAAGACAATTTAAACTCCCATGGGTGTAGTCATGTTCTGAATGTCATAAAATTACTATTGATGTAATGCAGACATTACATTGCACTATCAAAATCCTCAAATCGTCCAGGCCTAATAAGTATATCCTTTTTCCCCATTAGTTGTAGTTTGATTTAATGATGGTTGTATTCCTATATATATTTTAATTGGCGATTAAAAAGAGGAAATAAGCTTATGCACATTTTTTTATCACTTCACAAACATATTATTGACACCAATTTGTCTCTCTTTGAACATTTTTTCAGTCAATTTAAATATATAATCATATACATGTTTAAATTTTCAACAGACTTTTATTCTAATTATCTGCATAATATTTTTTATAGTTTTACAAATCGGGGCCGACTTGCTATATGGGTGGACCTGGGTGCACTTATTAATTTTGAGGCTCCCAAAATACATCTAAAAAGACAAAATTAAATGTACATATTAATTGTAGCTTAAATTTGATAACCAATATAACATACCTTTTTTAAAACGAATTTGGAAGGAATTTGTACAGCATTTAAGGAACAAGAGCATTAAAGAACAGATAAGAATAGAACTCAATTTATTCAATTTATATTCACTTCTCATATTTTGATAATTTATAAACATTTATTTATTCTAACCTAAATTAAATCTTTTTTTCTGCCTTAACTTCACAATTGACTTAAACTCATAAGTTTATATTATATGTATTTTAATGTGTTATCTATATATGTGACATATATTTTAATATATTCTTAACCCTTTTGATGTTATGATGAAATCTAGTGAAGTTCCCAAATTGTCAATTCATTCTGATTTATGTTACCTAATCCGGTTTGTTTTATATCTTATATACTAGTTGATTTTTGATCTTTATACTAAACTCCAATTTTCAAATTCTTTTCCCCATTGAATTCTATTGTTACATTTAAGAAGCGGTTTCCTTACTACTTTTCATTATGTTTTTCAAAAATTTAGAATTAATGTTAAAAACATGGTTTAATGTTATCTGACTTGTAGCATGGCTTATAGATCACTGAAATGAAAAGTTTTCAAAACCAAATAATAGTTTAATACTTCATCACGATGTATTTTAAAATTTTCATTGATGAAAGGTTGTTTCCTTGTGTTGATGTTTTATGCAACCAGTTTTTCTATGGGGGTTTTGACTTTATTTTTCTAGAATATCCATTTTACCTGAAATCTTATTATTGTTACAAGTTCATTTTGAATTAGTTTAGTGGTTATTTTCACTGAATTAATAGCCATTTATGTGTTTTTAATTACCTGTCATTCACTTTCAGATAAATCAAACTTTTTGTTTCATGCTGCTATTTTAATTTAAATTTGTGTATTTAACCAAGTAATGTGTTCCAGGCATGGAATTTCTTCTTATCAAGCCTGCATCTATAGAAATGTGGACCTTTGCTCATTTGATTTGGTTTATTGGTGATTGGAAGATCAGTGCTGAAATTCTTGTCATGTTTACGGAGGTGTTTTTTTCTTGAATAATCCACCATCCCCCCTTTACATAAATCAGGGTATATGTATATTCTAAATGCTACCTTCTCATCCCTATCCCAGCAATATAATTATGTGGCTAGCCTGGATGAACACTAAGAAATTCATCACATAAATTAAATTCATCTAGCCAAACACTCAGTTTCCTATCAAGTGTTATTACAATTAAAAAGTTATGTGCTAAACCTGTTTTACTCAATAATATCCATACAATTCTCATGTATACTTTATATATTATCATATAAAATCATAATATAATACTCATTTATGATAACATTTTTCAGGAGAAGTTAAAGCTACAAGAGGACATTTTTAACACACAAGAATATATATCTTCTCTCACAATGGATAATCAAGGTTATAAAACAAAAATAGATTCTTTAGAAAAATGTATTGAAGAACTCAAGAATACTTCAGAAGAAGCAGCTGAAGTTTTGAACACGGTAATCTTATTCTATACATATTTTGTAAAATTGATTTTAATTTTTATGTTGATATTAAAAACCATTAAAACACATTCCAACACAATATAACTTACTTATTTCAATGTGCGATTGTTTGCCCTTTGCCCTTGTAAGTTTTTATAAGTTTTCCCTTCTTTATTTTATATAGCTTGTATGGATAATATTTTCAAAAAGAATATTCAGCTTTTTTCAAAATTGATTTATGTGAAAATGCAAATTATACTAAAAGTATCATTCAACTTTCAAAATATAGTTGTATCTCCGACACAAATACATAGTTGTACCTCCGACACAAACACATAGTTGTACCTGGGTTTGAATATAAAATTCTAATAATTGAGATGTGAAAAGTGATAAAAAGATATAATAATACTAATTTAAAATTATTTTAATCCAAAGTGATGGCATATTTTTTGTGGCTATTACTGATGTATTTATTTACTTGTCACATAAGTTTTAATTTCCTTGTAACATTAACATTTATATTTGGTATTTATTCTAGCATACAGTCTCCCCCAGTTGCACCTTCTTCCTCTTAGCATTTAATTTAATTGCCCAAAAACTATTGTATTAATTCACAAATGTTTTAACAGTCTCTTGAACAGACAAGGAATGAGAATTCCCTTCTTACCAATCAAAATAAGGACCTTATCATTGACTTTAAAAAGACAGCAGAAGCAGAAGAAATACTAAAGAAAAAGATTTCATCAATGCAAGATGATTTAGATGAAGTCACTGGTGAAAAATTGGGTAATTATAAGCATTTTTAAAATAGTTGTTTAGTTATAATTTCATAGTTGTTTAGTTATAATTTCAATTTGTAAATGTAGTATCATTTAAAGACCTCATATAAATAATATCTAAATTCTACAATTAAAAGACTGGAGAAGCTAGTTGCAGTAAGAGTATTGTAGGAGGGACAGTTTATAACATGAACATTGTCAACATTGATAACATTTAAGTGTCATCTAAAGATTATACATTTGACTTTATGAGATTTGACATGATATATTTGAAATCAATATTAGTGATTTTGGTTCAGTCCTTTCTAACACATTCTTATTATAACTCGGTAGCGGCAACTTTATTCTGTCCTAGAGGGTCACAATTTAAATGGTAAGTGGTAGCTGCCTTAATGTAATCCCCCGCCCCCCCCATTTCATTTCTCTTATAAAAAGTAACACAGCAATAATATACATTTATTAAAATAAATGGTACAGAACTCTGCACAGACTTTCTCATTCCATTGTTTAAAAATGAAAATATTTACTCAAAACTTGAAATATATGTTAAACAAAATAATATACACTAGCATACCCAAACTCTTTTCAAAATTTTATTGGGGGTTGCACATATTATGGTTATCTCATTGCTATTAAATTCCTCATTTATAAATTTAGACCTTTAAAAAATGTAAATATTGACTGACTATCGAATTAAAAATGATAGAGATATATCATTGCTGTAAAAACATTTCTCCTAAGAGGTTAAAGGAGAAAGATCATAATCTTTTGGATAGACTTACAGTACTTATTTACTTACGCTATGGTATTAGAGAATTAGTGCGTTAAAACTTAAGTAGTGTATATGTACAACTAAAGCTCACAAATTGTATTAATATATTTGTCAATATCTCAGAAAATATTGGTTTAATAAAGATATGTCAGATAAAAAAAATTTATTTTTAATAGTATTACAATTTTGCAATGATAATTTATTTTGTATCTCAAATAGTTGTCAAGATACGGAGATTTCTGCTTCTGTCAAGTACCTTAAAAGTAATTTTAATGGGAAAATGAAAATAGCCATTTTATTTATAATCTTAATCATTGCATAGATAATAATTTTAATCAAAATAGATTTATTTTTTCTTTTAACCACTCAGTAAACTACCCTTGATTTTAGGTCTGGATATCCAATTCCAAAAAACCCTCGGGGCAACCCTATGAAAACCCTAGATACAAAGTATTAACCCAATCAGTAAAATAGTTTAGGCTCTACTACGAGGTACAGACTGACATACAGATTGACCGATGGAAATGCAAAAACCACTTTTTCGGATTCAGGGGGTCATGAAACGTCAATATTCATAAAAGTCTCGAGTTCAACTTTTTTTTCTATTACAATACTTTCTCTAGCTGTAAGATAGCAAGAAAGTAAAAATACACACTTTTAGTAAAGCAGCAGCAGCAGCTTTTTTTTATGTGTAGATTGAAATGCATTTTATGAAGATTGTATACAGTGTAGACCAAAATTTTGTAAAAAATTAATCAAAAAATCCCATAGTTCAGCCTATTTTGAACAAATTTGCTACATACGAGGGTAGGGGCAAGTAAGATTGTATTTACATTTGTGTAGAGTGAGGGAGTGAGGGTGAAGAATCTTATTAAAAATAAACCCAACCGAGATTGAAACTTGACCTCATTTTTACCTACAAACCAGACTAACTGGCCTGGCTATATGAGTATCCAATTTTTGGTCCACTTGATCAAACATATATTTGGTGACCTCTCAGTGCACTTTTGACTGACTTATATGCTACACTAAAGTGGCTTAGATCTTCCCCTTTTTTCAATGATTGTTTTACTATTTTGTTGATGGGTGACCTGGTGGTCTAGGGGTAAGGTGTCAGACTTCTGTGCTGGAGGTCCGGGGTGCAATCATCGGTCCTGCACAGATTTATCTAATTGTCAAACCCTTCCTTCACCTCTGACAAGATGTGTATTAATTACAACTTGTGAATGTGGGGAATACCAGGCCTCCACCGTGGTTTGGATTCCACGTTAAACTTGTAGATCCTCCATTTCATCTCACAATCACCCTACCATTACACATTAGCGTAAGTGCGTATAACCCGAATGGGTAGTAAGACACAGCGCTAATAATAATTTTTGAAACAAAATCTATAACATAGGAAAATAACTCAAATTATTCAGTGTTTGTTATACACTGGCATAAAACAATAATAAAATATGTCAAATAAATAGGCTGAATGTTTACTTCCTTGAGGTTCAATGATTTTATTTCATGGTGTTCTATTTTTATACTTTGCATTAAAAAATAAATCCTTTATTATACTTTGCAGTAGAAAAGTAAATCTTTTTTTATACTTTGCAGTAAAAAAATATATCCTTTATTATACTTTGCAGTAGAAAAGTAAATATTTTTTTATACTTTGCAGTAAAAAATAAATATTTTTTTATACTTTGCAGTAAAAAATAAATATTTTTTTATACGTTGCCGTAAAAAAATCTTTTTTAGTATATTTACCGAATTAATAACTTTGTAGTGCAATAAATTTATAATCAAACCATTTTATTTATCATTCCAAGTTTGTTTAAAAATTAAATATTTTCACAGTTACCTGAAAAGTAACCAGATTTGTAACTTAATAATTTTTAGTCAGTTTAAAACTTATTTTACACCTAAAACCAATTTTTTGTTCATACAGTAGTGAAAAATAATCATTTATATTTATCTTAGTATAACTATCACTCCATTTGAAATAAATATATCACCAACTCCAGTGGCCACAAGTCTCAGGCGCTACTTTTGCAATAGACTAGACTGTCAATTACATGGAAATCGTGGCTCGATCCCAGTCTGATGTACTGTGGAGGTTTGTTTCTAAATGTTATCTCACTCTCTCCACGCGAATGTGGGTAAACTTATTCTAAATTCAACCTTCCTCATCAAAGACCCATTAGCATAATTAGTACATAGCGTATAAGACAAATTTGTAGTACGATTTGGTTCTAAAAAAAATTATATATCCAGGTAACAAGAAAGTCAGTTCTAATTCATGGTAAATATAGACAAGTAGATTCTCGGAAGTTAATATGTTTATAATGATGACTTTGTACTGTCTCTGAAATCATAACCAAGGCTATAATATCATTGCTTTTCAAAGATCTAAATTGAAGCTTCATAAAAAGGTTTGTTCCAAATTGGTGTTATTAAAATTATATTTTAACCCTTTATATTTTGAAAAATCATTAATTCCATGTTACAATGTTTTGGACTAACAGCAGTTTTGTACTAAAATCCATTGTGTTGGTCAATAAAAAAATCCCACAAAATGATTCATATGATACCAAACATATATATATATATATATATATATATATATAATTTTGGTGTGTTTATTCATAGCACTGGAAGCAAAAATAGAAGCAAGCCAATTAGAGCAAAAAACTTTGCTAGAAAGATGCTTTTCAAGCTCATCAACTTGTGATAGTTTGCAAAGGACGGTAAATGAGATTCGCCGACGACTGGAAGAAAGTCAAGCAGCCCTACATGAAATGGGAAGGGAAAATCAAAATCTTCAGGTAGGGGAAACAGCCTTATGTTAAAGAGTAATTACAGTTGTGCATATAACTATACTGTAAAAACAGTAACTTTGCATTATTGAAAAATATGAAAGACCCACAAAATATTATTTGTACCCATTTTACAGTCAATTTACTTTGAACTGGAGTTTAATCAGTATGTTTAACTCTGACTCAAAAGGCTAGGGCATCAGGGCTCAAATGCATTTAATTTATCATATTTCTTTAATCCGCATATCTAGGTGGATCAATTTGAGATTTAGATGGGCATAAAAACATGTAAGGCTAAAAATTTGTATTCAAAATTTACTAGAACTTTATTAGGCACTCTGTCCTCCACCATTCTCATCATATGCCCAACCACTGTAACTTTTTACTCTTTGGCATCTCATCTATTGGTATAACCTTTAAGCTATCCCTATTTTTTTTTTGTTCCTTACCCTATTTCTCCTTATAACATTTTAATACCTTTCAGAAACCTCATCTCTGCAGCCTGATATATATTTAAATCTCCCCTTGTCCATGTCTAGGCTTCAAAGTCAAATTATATCCCTAACTATGTGGTAGAATTGTCCACGCTTCCATATCCTTTGCACTATTTCCTCTTTAATTTGATTTCTTATATCCTCTCTATCAAGTTCCTTTCCATTAATTGTTACTTATTTTGTTGAGTTTGAGTTTCTAGCCATTCATTGTCTTTCTCTTTTCCACTTCATGTCCAATCCATATTTTTCTATTGCTCTTGCCCATTTGACTAGTTCTCTCTTCAAGTCATATTTGGTTTCCTATCATGTCATCTGCATATGCTATCACCTTCAATTCCCTGGACTTCTGTGACCCAGCACCCGAGCATTTATTTTGTCCATTACAATGTTAAATAGAATTGGTAATATATAGGGGTGTGGGAATAGTATTATTTTTCAAATTGACTATCCAAATTTCGAACGAATAGTGAACAGTACAAACAGAATAATTGACTTTTCTTAAATTTTTGATAAAAAATATTTTAATCAGTAAATTCCTATTGAAAATTGGGTTCTATATTTTAATATTGGCAGAATACAAAAGGTTACTCTAAATAATTTTCATTTGAGCTAGTATTCATAAAAAAGACTGAATTGAAAAAGTTTAATAAAATTGAGAAGATTTTTGTGATTAATTTTTGACAGAAATTTAAATATAAAAATTGCATGGAGAATGTTCTGGTCAGTGCAAAGGTCCTATTTCTTAAAATTAAAACATAATTATTATTTGAAAGGGTAAAATAATGGGGTGATTAATAAACGAGGTAATATTTTGATTCTTTCATCATTTTTATTATTTCAAAGTGTATTTTTCATTTTCTAATATGTAGGCCCTACTTTTGTTTGTATGCTAATTAGTACTAAACACAAAGTTTGGTTGGATCCTAAGCAATTCCACTGTCATCTGAAAGCCTAGGCAGCACTGAAAAGACGTACTAAGGAAATTAGGAGTGCGATAGATTCCTGTTGCTTTCCTCACTGAGCCTTTTAATGTTTTCAAAGTTTGAAACCCTTTAAATGTTCTCTAGACTTGACACCCCTTGTAAATTGTAATCTCTATTATGTCTGAGCTGCCTCACTGTCTGGCTAACAACAGACTGACAGGCGCACTCAAATGGTTAATCTTGCAATATTGCCCTCCTCCCCTTTTTCTTCATTTTCATGCACCCTGAAATATGGTAGAGAAGCTAGTTCTATTATTTTATAAATGTTTCTTGCAAGTACTTTCACTTGTAGATCGAGCACGAGCTATGTGG
>CABFOW010002895.1:76687-88259 GCA_902141385.1 Timema californicum | reverse complement strand
CCCACCCCCCCAAACATACCCTTTCTGAAACAAGAGATCGTATCAGTGCACAAACTAACTCACTTCCAATACAGACTCAACAAATAGTCCTTTACTTGTGTCGATTGATCACTGTGACCTAGTTCAGTGGACGCACGGTCTAAGGCATCATTATCGTGTTAGACTAGACCGCCAAAGACAGGGAGATCTGGGTCAAATTCCAGTCAGGTGGACTGGTGTATGTTTTCCAAAATGGCTCTCCACTCTACCTCCATGTAATTGCAGGTACATTTCCTCTAAACCCAAACTTCCTCATCCCTAACTAATTGGCATAATTAGTAACTTACATATGTGGAGCTAGCAAGAGGCGGGGATAAAAAGATCAATGTGATAAAAGTAATTCACCCATTTAACCAGTGATAGCTACATATTTGTTCATGCTAGGAATCAAACTCATGACTGTTAGATCGACAGACAGACAGACAGACAGACAGACAGACAGACAGACTGCTGACTATGCTAGGTGTCGAGTGAAGCCTCTACTATAGCAACAGACAGGTTCATATCATCATGCTATGTACTAAATGTCCTTGTACGGGAGAGTTAAGTCGGTCCTCTTCTCTTTAGGTGGTGGGAGGAATGACTTGGTGCATTGATACCTGCAACTTTGATGTCGACGTGGATCTACTTTTCCAGGAGAACTTGACCATTGGACAGAAAATGTATGTTTTACACAAATGTTGTTCATCATAGCTAACAAGAGAGGTTTGAAATAATTACACAACTTTAAGATTGATGAGAGAGAACACGATTTAAGCACTTGCACATTTTCAATTTTTATGACAAGATACATTTTTTTTTACTAAAGTAATTAAATATAATTATAGTGATCTCAAAATATGTTCTTGAATATTTATTATAAGTAACTGTGCAATTTGATAATTACTTTTTATCTTAATTTAAAAACTTTCTCTTCAAATGCCCCATGACAGATATTAAACAACTGATGAGACTACTTACAATAGGTAGAGTGATAAACTAAATGTATCTATGGAAGCAATTAATAATTTATTTTAGCCATGATATTAAAGTATAGTTTGCTCTACTCAAGATATATTTCTGGTTTTTATACACCTTAGAAGAAATGTCTTCCCATTTGTGTGGATGAAGACAGAGAAACTATTTAGAAAAAAATAAGAAGCAGAAAACGCTCGAAAACTTCCAAAGCCGAGACTCGTTCTCTGACCTCTGTCACAATCATACTAGACCATACAAGAATGGCCCCTCGTTTCCTTACAGGATAGGCAAGAAACCGTGCATATAGCTCAAAAAACAACAACTCCGAACTCAATCCATCCTCACCAACTTTCTCCACACTTCCCTGTCCTTGCTCACTCCCTTCAACAACATCCATACACTGAGTCTTACATGTTCATTTATTACTACAACTATTAATGTTTATCTCTTTCACACATTTGTCTACATCACATTTAACCACGTCTTACATGGCCTACTCTTCTTTTTGGCCCACACACTCTACCTTCATATATTTTGCATTCTCACACTTTCACTCCTACTTGCTTATTACTCTTGCGCTGCTTCTTCTTCACAGAATTCCTACCTAACTCGACTACTGAGATCACTAGGAAGTGGTCCGTTCCACGTTCAGCCCTAGTATTCCTCACAGAATTCCTACCTAACTCGACTACTGAGATCACTAGGAAGTGGTCCGTTCCACGTTCAGCCCTAGTATTCCTCTCAGAATTCCTACCTAACTCGACTACTGAGATCACTAGGAAGTGGTCCGTTCCACTTCCAGCCCTAGTATTCCTCTCAGAATTCCTACCTAACTCGACTACTGAGATCACTAGGAAGTGGTCCGTTCCACGTTCAGCCCTAGTATTCTTCACTAAACTGCTCACTCTCACATCATTCACCACAAAATCAATCATTATAATAGAATCACACCTTTGCCATGCATGCGTTGGTGAGCCCACACCCTAGATGTCAAACTTATAGGGTCTGAGGTCAAGAAGGTCGGGGCTCAAATCTCGGGTGTTTTTTCCTTAGTTGGTTTCCCTCTCTCTCTCTCTCCACACAGATACAGGTATTTATGACGGGGGATTAGACACAATGCAAACATAACTCACCCTCCTGGTTTTTTCAAGTCCAGAGGCTGATCTTTGGCCCAAATCTTTGTTCTTGCTGTTTTTCAGAGCTCTCACAGAGAAAATTGTCGCAGTCCTGCCAGAAATGAAGTGCCCGCACGCGATTGAACCCCATCAGATCCAGGGCTTGGACTTTATTAAGTAGGCTGCGTGCGTAATGCATACATTAATAACACTGATTGAATAGGGATGAGGGAGGTAGGGTTTCAAGAGGAAATGTACCCATATTTGTGTAGAGACAAAGATTTAGACCATTAAAGAGACACCTCAATACAGCTGTTCAAACTACGATCTCACATCCACAGACAATCTTAGTATAATACGAGGGTTAACCACCAGCGCTAGTTTTTTCACTGTTCTTGATTGAACTGAACTATATAGCTATCGACACTTGTAGCAGGAGGATAGAAAAGCTCGTCAGGAAGGTAAATACTAGGGTTGTGTCCAGCTTCAAAAAAATTGACCTGGCTTTGAGACAAATACAAAGCTTGGACAGTAAAGACCCATTTAAGTACTTTGGTGGTATTATACCTATCCTAATTGAAGCTATATCTTTTAGTAACCTGTGTTGGTGAAAACTTGAGGAAAATACATGTTTGTGTGAATATTGTGAAGTCTTGTATGTTTCAAATACCGGCGAACCTTTGGGCCTGTTGATCATTCCTGTTGATCTTACCGCCAAGTGGTGTACCCCTGGGATCCGAGTAGCCCAGGGGAGGTTGGGTTGAACCCCAGCGGAAACCGGGTCATGTATAGACGAGAGACGGGAGACGAGCTTGGGGACAGGGTCTGGCCAGTCGGCTGGGAGGGAGAGCTAAGTCATCATCTGCACCCATAGCTTCGGTTAGGTCTACCTGAGAGGACCTACAAGCGGCATCCCTCGCTACCGAGGTGTAGGCCACGACAGGCCGAAACAAACCCGTACTCGAGATAATATAGTAAAATGCCGGACCAGAAAAATTGTTGCCAAAGAGCCACAATCGGGGACTCTGAACATTGGTACAAAGGCTGGGAGAGCGGAGAAGGTTGGGGAGATGTTGGATGAGAGGAGAGTGGATGTCCAAGTGGTGAGCCAGCGGCACAAAAGAGGTAAGGAATGGCCTCCTTCTGTGTTGGATAGGGGAACGGTGAAGGGAGCCTTCGTAGTGAGAGAAGGGCTCTAGCCGGACGTGTTGAGGACAAATGATAGAATAATAAAGATGACAATAACTGACAAAGGGAAAAAAATATGGAAGTGATATGAGTGTATGCCCCACAAGTGGAAATGTCGGCAGAAGGAAAGTACAAGTTTGAGGAAGAACTAGAAAATAATATGGGAAATAAGTGTCGGATAGTAATGAGGAATCTTAACAGAAAAGTTGGAGGAAAAAAACCCTGTAGGGTTTGAGGAGATGTTAGGAAAGGAAGGTTGGGAGAGAGACAAATGAGGAGGGTAGAAGGCTGTGGGAGCTATGTGCAATAAATAAAATGAAAGTGGCAAACAGCTGGTATAAGAAAGAAAGAGAACGTGATAAGATCTTGGGACACAGCTGGGATGGGCAGCAAAAGTTGGTGATAGAAATGAAATACACACCGTAAACATCAAGGTAATACCAAGTGTGTCCTTCGATAGTGACCACGGGTTGTCGTGGCAAACATAGGGGGATGGGAACGTAGGAGAAAGGGAGTAAGACAAGAAAGAAGAATAAGGGTGTGGAGTCTAAAAACATTGAAGAGGGAAGAGAGCTGTACCTAAGGAAGAGGGAAGAGAGCTGTACCTAAGGAAGAGGGAAGAGAGCTGTACCTAAGGAAGGTAAGATGCAGAGTGTAGCGGTTGAATGAGAGAGGTTTAGAAACAGTCTGGTGGGAGCGGCAGAGGAGATATGTGGGAGAGCAAATTTAGAAAGGTAAAGTGTGAAGGGATGGTAGGGACAAAGAAAAGGAAAGGCCTAATAAAACTATAAAGTTTGATGATGTAGAACTGAGAAAAGTACAAAATGTAAAATATCTTTGAAGCGTGATTGAGGTGTAAAGTGGAGAGGATTAACTGAGAAGAGGACAGCAGGGAGAGTTATTAAATAGGTTTGTGACAAATCTGTCTCAGAGAAGAGAAGTGCTCTTAAAGATTAAGGAAGTGTTCAACAGGGCGTACTTTGTACTCATAGTCATATATGCAGCAGAAATGGGAAAATTGACTCTAAGAGATCAGGAAAGGGGAGTTCATGGGAAGGTTTTTGAGGAGCATGTTAGCTGTCACGAGGAGAAACAGGATTAGGGATGGAGTTATCGAGAAGTGTAGGATTACAGGGAGTACATGAGATAGCAGAGGAACCAAGACTGAGATGGTATGAGTATGTAATGAGTATGTGGTGGAAGGATAGAGGAAGATGGAGACATTTTATTAAAGTGACCTGGCCACAGGCTGGAAACAGTTGATGATGATGATGATATTCACCACAAGGCTCTACTTGATTGCATTAATTCTCTTTTGTTTAGTGGCTAGTGAAGAAATCTGTGGAGACGCGACAAGAAATGGGAGATTTTACCCGGTCTTTTGCCATCAGCCAATTTGATAAACATTTTTCCATACCTGAAGAACGTTTAGCTGATGCTCAACAAGAAAGTGTCCTTAAAAATATAAAAATAATCAAGGTAAGTTCAGGTTAACCATAGTTGGAGGATAATACTAACTTGTACACGGGACCCAACTCAGTCTTAGTGCGCCATTGCTCTAGCACTGAACTATCCAGAACTATCCGTACTAATGATAATTGACTGTACAAGTGTTTACTAGATGAATATAGGATAGTTCAGGGCCATTCGTGCACAACTCTGAGTGATGAATGACAGAGAATGAGATTAATACAGGATAGTTCAGGGGCATTCGTGCACAACTCTGAGTGATGAATGACAGCACGAGATGAATCCGGGATAGTTCAGGGGCATTCGTGCACAACTCTGAGTGATGAATGACAGGGCACGAGATGAATCCGGGATAGTTCAGGGGCATTCGTACACAACTCTGAGTGATGAATGACAGAAAATGAGATGAATACAGGATAGTTCAGGGGCATTTGTACACAACTCTGAGTGAGGAATGACAGAAAATGAGATTAATACAGGATAGTTCAGGGGCATTCGTGCACAACTCTGAGTGATGAATGACAGAGAATGAGATTAATACAGGATAGTTCAGGGGCATTCGTACACAAGGTTCAATTTACTTGTTCACGACTCGTTTCACAAGTAGATTTAAACTAATTCCTATGAATGGCTGTGTATTAGCTACCAATGATTTCCACCAAAAACAGTTCACTTGGCCTTGACCTAAGATATACTTTCTCATTCATACCACGTCCACTACTATGTTAATTATATTGCAGATATTTTTTTTTGCACTGCGCCCTACTTTCTGTCTAGGATATACACAATTAATTACCATAACGGGTTTAGGTAAGGTCAAGGTTACAGAAATTGTACCTGCATCTATGTGCATGAAACTTATTAATTGTAACTAACAGATTGAAAATTAATGGAAAAATGCACTTCCTTGTTTCAATCGAACATATTTCGAAAGCTTCTGATAACTGATACCCAATGAATACCCTGCCATGTTTGTCACATACCTCCATTATCTTGACAAGTTTTTTTGTTGGTATTCATAACTTAACTAAAACACCATATAATTGGTTTCTTTTAACTGCATCATAAGCCCTTTTAAATCTATGAATAATTGATGTACCATCCTGCTATATTCCCAGTT
Source organism: Timema californicum (assembly GCA_902141385.1). Lineage (NCBI taxonomy): Eukaryota > Metazoa > Arthropoda > Insecta > Phasmatodea > Timematidae > Timema > Timema californicum. The sequence continues at coordinate 82,370 of CABFOW010002895.1, read as the reverse complement.
TTCGTCTAATATTTGTAGGATAGTAGAAATTTAATTAGTCGATTCATTTCATCAAAATTTACACTAATAACCCCAATTATTTCCTCTGCGGTGACCTGGCGGTCTAGGGGTAAGGTGTCAGACTTCTGTGCTGGCGGCCGGGGTTCAATCCTCGGTCCCGGCACAGATTTATCTGATTACCAAACCCTTCCTTCACCTCTGAAAAGACATCTTGTGAATGTGGGGAATGCCAGGCCTCCACCGTGGTTCGGATTCCACGTTAAACTGTAGGTCCTCCATTTCATCTCACAATCACCCTACCATTACACATTAGCGTAAGTGGGTATAACCCGAACGGGTAGTAAGACGCGGTGCTAATAATAATAATAATAATATTTCCTCTGTTGATGATGTCATTCTCATCAAAATTAGTTTTTTTAGCATCACATCTTACTACCTGTTCAACATCGACTCATGCTCGCATCAGGACTTGTTCGAACGAACACAGGCGTTGTCCCGCGACCGCGCCAGGGAAAGGACTGTTATAACTTCAACTTCATGTTTTCTTCAATTGATGTTGTGTGTCTCTCAGGAAGTGTATAGACCTCAGCGACGTTTCCGTCGCAAGGACGCTCCTCCGGACGACGAAGAGTCCCGTGTACAGAGCACTCTCTTGGAGTACGGATACAACTTTTCAACTGTTATCGTCTCTGAAGGGGAAGACATTGTGAGTGATTGCTACAGCAGTTGGATTTTATCTAGACTTTGAAAAGATGTCATTCTGAATGTTATAGGTTACAAATATCTAACAGTTCCTTTCTAGGTACTTACAGCTTTTTATGTACCTTCAACTCATCTTAGAAACAAAGGACAAACGCTGCAGATGGCCATTTTAAATTAAATATTGAAAGGAGGGTAGGAGGGCAAGGCCTACACACTTACCAGGCAAGGCCTGCACACTTACCAGGCAAGGCCTAAACACTTACCAGGCAAGGCCTACACACTTACCAGACAATTATTCAACTAAAATGTTTAAATATAAGAAAATGTGGGGCTTTATACTAATTATAAGTTTCCCAAACCACAATCAAAGTTTTAAGCAACATATATTCTAAGTTTGAACTGATTAACTTCATTTTTAGGCCTTTAACTTTTCAATCTTGTATTTTCTTAATCTTAGAAAGCCATTGTTTGAATATATTATCTTGAGAGACAAACGATCGTTGTATTGGTCTTTATTCCCCCAAGCATTGTTGAAATGAGGTGACGGGGTATGAAGGGGCCATCCTGATGGTTTTTTTAAAATCTATTTCATATTTAACAATTGATGGGCACTGTGTCAGTCTTCAGTTTAATTGCCTGCCCCCAAAAGCATTGTTTGCGGTTAATTTTGCCAGCTCCATTGAGAAAGAAGTGGTACAATTTCTGTCACTATATTATCTCAGACACTCTACCCACTTTAATCTTGCCACTAATAACTCACCTCATTAAACCTATTATTTTTTTGTTATCATCCTAAATTCCCCACTCTCACGGTTAAACACCCCCCCAACGAGGGTTTTTGACGCTCCGCGGACCAACGTATACGAAAAAGAAGAGGAGGGTGGAAGGTGACTCGGTACTGAAATGGCGCAGAAATTTGGGGCCTAAGTTTGGAGGGGGAACTAGGTACAGAAGAGAGTTTTAGAAGAAAGAGACATTTCATGATTATGTGTTTTGTTGTGAACTTTAAGGCTTACAGTTGTCCGGTGAGTGGAGAGCCCTCGCCTTTCTATCCTTCTTTCAATGTTCCGTTTTAGTAACTGAAATATAAGTTTGTCTGGCTGTTTTCTTATAATTATGTTCCTCGAGACAGAACGATATGTCTCGGTAACCTGAGCCAACCAATCCTTGAAATTTCACGAAGGAGCAATTAATGTACAATTCAGTGGAAGTAAAAAATATGAGCGGCGCAATTCTGCGGTAACAACTTTATTTTATATTTTTTATTTATCACCGCGTCTTACTACCCGTTCGGGTTATAAGCTTTAAGTACTAATTACTCTAATGGATTAGGACTCAGGAAGGTTGAATTAGAGGACGTGAACCCGCATTTGCGTGGAGGCAGAGTGGAAAACCATTTAGGAAAAAACCACCACCCCCAGTTCACCCGACCGAGATTCGAACCTCGATCTCCCCGTCCTCAGCGGTCGAGCTTCAACACGACAAGCGCGTTAGCCAACTTACGCCACCGAGGCGGGTTGCGGTAGCAACTAACTGCCTCTGGTATTTGACAGTTTTATTTATATATTTATTTGTTTGATAGAGTCATCATGTGTAAAATACAAACATGTTAACAATTTGTTGATTAAATAAAAAAAAAATGGAATGGATTAAATTCGTTAATGGAAGTTCAAACTGTATTTATAAGGTAATAAATGGTTGTCTTGTTTAATTATAAGTTTATGACACGGGTCAAATTAAAAAAAAAAATGTTTTAAAACAAATTGTTGATTTGTTTTGTTAGGCCTAAATATCTCTTGCGTTTAAGTTTCTGTATCTATTCGTATGTACGTATCTTATTTCAGAGCAAGCACGGAGAGAGCGGTGCGGAGAAAATGTCACCAGAAGCGCGAGAAACACAAAAATTGGAGGAGGTACAACAAACTATAATTCACTATCATAAAAATTATATTTTATTACTTTTAAAATATGTGTGAACGTTAGTGTGCTTCGGCATTAAACATAATTCTAATTGATTGTTAATAATCAAATCCTCAACTCCTTAAGTGTATTGGAGTTTCGAGGATTCATTCAAAACAATTTTAGACTAAAAATAAAAAGTTTTATTTTCCAAAATTTTGAATATTGTAGCTATTGTGATGCTCCTTCTTTTAGTTATAATTGTTTGACTTTTTTTTTTAATGTTTGTTGTTATTTAGTAACTAACCACATTAGTTCCTAATCCTAACCCAAGTTATTTAATTAATTTGCGTTGTTGTTGCATTTTGTTTTTAATGCTAATGTTGTGCTTTGTTTTAGTATCAGTTGACAGCAGTCGTATAAAGTGTTGCGAGGACGTAACTTTACGACACTTTATACGACTGTGCTATGCATGTTTTCCAGCAACAGATCCGGCGCTTGATGAGGGGTCTGGCGTCCACAGCTGACCAGGAGGTAGGAACACTTTGATCTTATTACACCGCCGGTAGGAGTTTGACTCAAACAGAGGTCTTCAAGCCCAGTTTATAGCACATTTAAAAAATATAATAAAAAAAGGTAAAATGGCAGCTTCTAGGTACACATGTTTGTATACAGAGGCTACTAATTATAATACTCCTGCCCTCTGTCTCTGGTAGATATCAAGCAATGCTCATGCCACACAGACAGACTCTTTATTCGATTAATATAGATAAGACTTTACAGGAGAGTACTAATTAAGATTGTGTTCAACTATAAAATGTTAATATTATTGACAAATTGTAAATTGATTAAATTTTATTGTTTTGGGTTTGCTTTGAATTTGATAAACACAAACACAATAGCTTGATACGGCAATTTTTTAAATAAAAATCAAAATACAGCAAATATAAAACTCACTCTAATTTTGAATAAACTGAAAAAGTTAACCGGAGTTCCAAATGATAACACAGATGAAAACACTGTGTAATGTAATAGATACAGGAGTCGGGTTTCAACTAGAAACAATAAACGTATCATGAATTCTTGACACTTCCTTCTATTATTTCTCACGCTTTGGTTACACATAATATTTAATTTTAGGAAATATTTCTACATCATTAGAAGAAACACTTCCTTTAAAGTCCAAGTCTTATTATTTTATAACTTTGTGCAGTTCCGAATCAAAATATTTGGTAAGATTAGGATTCAGAATATGAATTATGAAGGTTCTCACAGGCTTAAAATCAGTGCACAGTTTGAGCTGGAGGGAACCGTTTGTTATAATCAAGATGAGGCATATCCAGTTCACAGCCTCCAAGTTCATTCTCTGTGAACTGCCAGCTCAAATTGAAATAATTCAAATAGCAGAAATAAACAAACTAAACTCTTTGAGCTGAGAGGACATCCACAAACACGGAGCACTGTTGAGGGAGGGAGCCCCAATGTCTACGTGGTGTCACTTTGTTATCTGCTCATCTCTTCTGTTTCTTGGGCTCACTTGCAGTATTTTTCCTATATACTTTATTTCCATTATTTTCTTTGACATCCTCTCTTTTTCCATCCTCATTACATGTCCATACCATCTCGGTCATGATTCCTCTACTATCTCACGTACTCCAACATCCTCACTACATGTCCATACCATCTCAGTCTTGCTTCCTCTACTATCTCATGTACTCCAACATCCTCATTACATGTCCATACCATCTCGGTCTTGCTTCCTCTACTATCTCATGTACTCCAACATCCTCATTACATGTCCATACCATCTCGGTCTTGCTTCCTCTACTATCTCACGTACTCCAAACCCTGACCCATTGTTTTGTCCGTCCTGATTCTAGATATGATTAAATCTGAGTCCCTATGAAATAATAACATTCTGACTTGTTGTAAAAAGTTACGTAGCACAGATTGAAGGAGGGAAGGGTCAGACTAATTCTATATTTGGTGTTACATGGGGGGGAAGGAGGGTCAAAAAAAGGTAAGAATAAAGCGTTATTTGGCTTCTGAACTACCCCTGATGTATATACTCTCTAATCTCCATGAAGTGTTCAAAATCGTAAGTATAATATAACATAGGAATGTATGTATTGGTTAAAAATAAATAATCATTTGTTCATATTTTTATTATATTTGGGCATTAGGTCCTAAAAATTCCATCTGTGGCCATCCATAAAGAACAACTGGTAAAACTATTGTTTTATATACTCTCGAGTTTTACGTTCCTTGCGAGATGTCAACAACTTACCGACAGAGTAGTAGCGTGTATTTACAGACTGTGTCATTGTCTTACTTTCCAATCTAATATTGTTATTGCTAGTTACAATTATTATACCTAAATATCTAAACTCAATAACCCGGTCGAGTGATACGATGTTTGGAGTAATCTCCCCAACCTGTGTTCTCTGTGTGATCATGTACTTAGTCTTTCCTGAGCTCACTTCTAGACCTGTTTGCTCTCTGGCCTCTAGTAAGATGTCTTCATTTCTTACTACTACTCAACAAAGTTAAATCACCTGCATATCCTAATAGTTCCATTGTGAACTTTCAAGGGTTTCTTTTTTGGGATTTTGGTTTCTATGGGAGGGTTGATCACACCAACACCCAACCCCCGGGACCACCCCCTGCTTAGTCAATATATTTACAGCAGCATATCTGCAACCTGTGTCCTCTATCCGCGACCTGTGTCCTCTATCCGCGACCTGTGTCCTCTATCCGCGACCTGTGTCCTCTATCCGCAACCTGTGTCCTCTATCCGCGACCTGTGTCCTCTATCCACTACCTGTGTCCTTTATCCGCGACCTGTGTCCTCTATCAGCGACCTGTGTCCTCTATCCGCGACCTGTGTCCTCTATCCGCGACCTGTGTCCTCTATCCGCGACCTGTGTCCTCTATCCACGACCTGTGTCCTCTATCCGCAACCTGTGTCCTCTATCCGCGACCTGTGTCCTCTATCCACGACCTGTGTCCTCTATCCGCGACCTGTGTCCTCTATCCGCGACCTGTGTCCTCTATCCGCGACCTGTGTCCTCTATCCGCGACC
>CABFOW010002895.1:19585-67436 GCA_902141385.1 Timema californicum | reverse complement strand
AGGGGGGGGGGCGTTCACGCTTTTCTCAAGGCTTAACAGTTTATTTTTCCTTTTTCTTAAGTTTTATCAATTTCCTTTATTATATAATTATTTAGCCATTGGGCCAACAAATTTTTAAACATTTCTCAATGCTCAGTAACTTGCTGATTGGTCACATTAATATCTTCCATCGCAGTGGCCGACTTGAGTTTCTTCTATCAAGTTGGCAATACAGGTGAGTTATAATTTAGTGTTGCCGTTATTAAAATTTATTTAAGAATTATTTAATTTCAGTGCAACCTTATAAAAGCATACATATGTAATCCCTCCTTTTATTGCCACTGAGGAATAACAATCGGAGATGGTTACAACAAGAGTTATTTTATTCAAATACAAATTACAAACAAATCGATGAGAGAGGGAGACAACATATAGCGTTAGGAGTTGGAAATGTAAATATATAAATATTGGAGGCAAACATTCATTTAACTGGTATGAGCTGGATAGACGAGTCTTAGAAACAAGCCAGAGCCCATATTCTGAGAGACAAGTTACCAAAAGTAATTTCAGACGTAATTCAATACCCTTGCCCATAAATAACAACTCAGAAATACATTAAACAATCTATACTAAATTGACCTTAAAATTAACCCAAAATTGTCTTCCCATAATAACAAATTAATTATCGAATAGAGCTCCAGATAAAATGATCGATCAGGAAAGCAATCCAGAAGAAAAACATAAAAGTTAAGTTACCCTGATAGTTCTCGTAGGTTAAACAATAACAATATAATCTCATATCACAAGTTCCTCCCGATAGAATATTAGAACATTAGACATATCAGAATCTATTCACAAAGGTAATAAATAATAATATAAAAAACGGCGCCATCTAATGGCTGGCAAAAATTAACATTAGTAAATAAAGCCAAGACTTTGGTATAGCCTCACCGGCTCGTGGCCCCTTCTTTGACTAACAATTCATAAACTTTAAACATTTTCAAAAAAGATAAATAGTCTAAATAAACTAACAAAATAAATACAATCCCCTAAAATATTACAATAAGAAGAGCTGGCAAACAACGCTCAGTTTTAAAAGTCTGTCTCAAATGTCGGTACCCAAAGGTCAAAAAGAACCCATCCGTTAAGCGGATAAGAAAGGATTAAGGCACAGGATCCAAAGGTCCTCCATAGGGATCGTAATAAAAGCGAATACGGTTTGAAATAACCGCCCAAAGATATTAAATATTATCATAGCTTTAAGAGCCAAAAATTTACTAAGTCTATGAAGTGCCAATAATAAATAAATTTTAAGTTTTACTAGTCCAGAACAATAATCTTGAATAGAATAGAACATTTTAAGCCAAAAGGGAATTTTGAATAACCTAACGTTTAAATCAGCCTCTAGCAATGTCGCTCACCTTGTAGCCAGCAAGTAATGTGTGCCACACCATCATTATATACCCCAAAACTATGCCACGTGCTCTCTATGTGCTGAAACAACAGGAGGGAGAGATGGGTGGGGGCAATCATACGTCTGGAACATACTATAACATGGTCAACGTCTCCAGATGCGCGCAAAAGAACAGTCCTGGGAGTTGGCCGAACACTGCTGACAAAGCGCAGTGAGTTCATGCTTGTCACTCTTATTTGTTTTGTGGGCGCGGCTCGGCTCAGGATTTGGGAAATGAACCTCGGGCCGCTTCAGTCCAATGTTAGCCAGTGCCGTGATGTGTTGTGGAGTTATAGTTTGTTCCTGAGACGGGTCAACTGGGGCCAGGATGGTGAGTGAAACAACCTCTTAATGTTTATATGTTGTAACAAGGTTACACATATAAGTTTTGACATAGAGTGGAGAAATATTTAAATTCAGTTTCAGAATTATCACTAAGAGCAGTAAATTACATCAAATAGATCAAATATCATGTAGCCAGTCTGGATGAGATTTCCTAGTAAATATATGGTGGGATTAAAACCATACAATACTATTATTGTATAACCAGTCAAATCAAATGATGAAATATAATTTTTGAAAATGAATTTTATGATTTTATTAGTAATTAAATTGTATCTATAAAAATAACTAAGCGCAATCCTCTTAGGAAGAGATACTTTGTTGTACATGGATTGTGTTATACAATATTATAATATTTATATGTTAATTATAATTATCTTTGTAATAATATATAGCCGAGCTGCCATAGTCCAGTCTGTGTTTTATTCTCTTCTGCTGGATAAGGGGACTGACGTACTTTGAAAATTACACAATTATGTCTTTTTTTGTTGTGTTTTAATTGTGAACTTCCAGGCCTACTTAAATCAAAGAGTTATCAATATTTCCCAAAGCATCTTTCTTGGAACACTGTTCATTATAATACCAACACATGTATTCCTCATATTGTACAATTAATTATCTCTTAGAAATTACTGGGTGAACCAAATTTATGTCACTTGAATTAATTTTAGCAAGGGTAAAATAGAGCTGCATTCATAATAAAATAATTATTATTAGCACCGCGTTTTACTACCCGTCCAGGTTATACGAACTTACGCTAATGTGTAATGGTAGGGTGATTGTGAGATGAAATGGAGGACCTACAGTTTAACGTGGATTCCGAACCACGGTGGAGGCCTGGCATTCCCCACATTCACAAGATGTCTTGTCAGAGGTGAAGGAAGGGTTTGGTAATCAGATAAATTTGTGCCGGGACCGAGGATTAGGCCCCGGACCCCAGCAGAGAAGTCTGACACCTTACCCCTAGACCGCCAGGTCACCTTTCCAAAAATAAAAATAAACCATGTAACATGTCTAAGCAATTGCATTTACCATTTATCTCAATTTATTCATTTAATACATTGTCACTACTTGATTCAATTGGACGAATCTCCTAATATTTATGAGTATAGTTTTAGATAAAGACCACATTGTTTATGTTGCATCTTGTTCTACAGCTGTAGTTAAACTGAGCGCTTACCAGTTGTCGCCAACCGAGAATGTTTGATTGAGCAACACTGCCACCTCACCCACAAGTTACCTATTTCACATCACTGCCCTGGGTCGCACTACAACATTCCTCTACTCCTGTCCCTCTACTCATGAATTCATGCGTCATAAAGTAGTATTAATTAAAAATGTTTGTAAATCGCGTTACAGCGGAAATGACCCGCCTCGGTGGCGTAGTTGGCTAACGCGCTTGTCGTGTTGAGCTCGACTGCTGAGGACGGGGAGATTGAGGTTTGAATCTCGGTCGGGTGAACTGGGGGTGGTTTTTCCTAAATGGTTTTCNAGCTCGACTGCTGAGGACGGGGAGATCGAGGTTCGAATCTCGGTCGGGTGAACTGGGGGTGGTTTTTCCTAAATGGTTTTCCACTCTCCCTCCACGCAAATGCGGGTTCACTTCCTCTAATTCAACCTTCCCAATTCCTAATCCATTAGAGTAATTAGTACTTAAAGCGTATAACCCGAACGGGTAGTAAGACGCGATGCTAAATTTTATTATTATTATTATTATTATTATTATTATTATTATTATTATTATTACAGCGGAAATGTGTAGAGTGGTATAGCGTATAAGGAGGGGGGTGCTTGTATACAAAGACACGGCATGATAGGTTTCTTATTTGAAATTTTTACATAAATTAAAGTTAGGTAAAAAAAAGGGTAAACAAAATGTTGGAAATTACATAATTTATTTTGAAAACATGTAATATACATAGAAAAACCTTTTCAAATATGTTTTTTTTTCTTTCCAATAAATATACATTTTAACAAAGGACATAATTATTTGAAATCCTTTTGGGAATTTTTTTGATCCCATAATATTTACAGTACAATAGTTGAATGGGCTATGACACATTTGATTATCATTATCACCGTTTGTTACACAAAGACAGATTAGGTTCTGAAATGGAGCGTCAACATTTCTATCAACACTGCAACACATAACTGATTTGTTGAATTCACAATAATTAATATAAGTCAAGGTAAAATCTTTCGATGTTATTTTAAATGTGTCTTTTTGTGTTTCCTTTTAGTCTGAATGCACTAAATACACTATACTTTAATTTAAAAATAAGCAACTGTACATTTATTCAAGAAAATGGCCGTGCACATTGAGACACGGTCAACACAGAACATTATAAACTATTTTTGGTGCCGGGTTTTAGTTTTCAATAAAAAGGTCAGGAAATCCACAAATCATGTATGTGAAAGATAAGTCAAAATATTTGGTAAAATGTAACTTTCTTTTGCCACTATAAATATTTACACCATCTCAAATTAAAATTATTAATTTTAAACTACACATATGATATACAGTACTTTAATTGATATATTTTTTTTTTGAACAATACTTTTGATAAATATAATTTTCAAGTTATAGATTTAGAAAATCTAAGAGGTACCAGCTCTAAATCCTAGCTCTAACTAAAATAACTTAACATTTTGTTTGTTATTTAAGAAATGAATATTCTGATTAAATATCTTTATAAGTGATGCTAAAGACTGAGTTTTTGGGCAATTTTGTTCTCTTCTATTAAAATCAATTGCCCATTTTTTTAAATTTTGAAGTATTAACATACATCAAGTATTTTTTTTAAACATTTAGAATGAAAATAAATGATGTCTTTGCTATATTAACAAATAATAAAATAAAGTATAACTCATTGAGAACACGAGCACATGTCCAGTTTTTTAAGTCAACACTTAGTACATTCTATTGTTTTATCAAATGAAACTATTAGGTGTGAAAGAAATATTGATCGTTGATCATATCAATCGTAAATTAATGACTTCATTAAAGCCGGTCGTTTATCATTTGTATTCTAAGGGGGGTGTATGGAAGATCTCCAACCTGTTACCATCAAAACAATACACATTTAATATTCTAATAACATAATTAAGTCAATGAGTACTATTAAGTCATTACTTTAGGAGGTGATTTGAGTGTCCACCTCTGTAAGGACCCTCAGCTCCCAAATACAGAGCTTCACTTCAATATATTACGTAACATTAAAGATTAACTCTATATCAATTTAATCATTTATAACATTTATAAACGGGGTGACCTGGCGGTCTAGGGGGGTAAGGTGTCAGACTTGTGTGCTGGCGGCCGGGGTTCAATCCCCGGTCCCGGCACAGATTTATCTGATTACCAAACCCTTCCTTCACCTCTGACAAGACANAGATTTATCTGATTACCAAACCCTTCCTTCACCTCTGACAAGACATCTTGTGAATGTGGGGAATGCCAGGCCTCCACCGTGGTTCGGATCCCACGTTAAACTGTAGGTCCTCCATTTCATCTCACAATCACCCTACCATTACACATTAGCATAAGTGGGTATAGCCCGAACGGGTAGTAAGACGCGGTGCTAATAATAATATTAACATTTATAAAAAACATGACCTGTAATAGATAAAACAAATTCAAATAATTAAAATTTATAAAAAAAACTCTAAATTTATAACAAAAATAACATAAATTTTTGTTTTCGAATCTAAAGAAGTTGAGTCATTAAGATTAATTTTTAAATATACTTGTAAAAATCAATAGTTGAAAAGTTGATTAAAATTCAATTTGATACTCCTTAAGCACAATTTTAGAATAACACCACAGAAAATAGGGATGGGTGTGATTATTTTACTATTAACGGCCGTTGCCAACACGAGTGCGGCTATTAACACCATCTACCAACAGACGAAAGTTAAAACAGAACTATTCAAGTTTTATGTTTTGTACTAAGGTGTACATTAAATAGTCTTGCACAAAGCTATTTGTCTCCTACTCTCCTCCATTCAATAACAACATCCAATCAAATGTCTTGCTAACCATCTCCTTTCTCCCCCACATTCCTTATTCACCTCAACTGCACATTCCACAAACAACATCCAGGCAAGTATAGAGCGAGGGGTAAACACCTCCACAGTCCATACATCCGTCACACTTGAACCCCGAGTGAAGAGTAAACATCTCCACAGGCCATACATCCGTCACACTTGAACCCCGAGTGAGAATTAGATTTCGCGCAGATCCCTAATTATTGGCGATGAATATAAAAATAACTTCAAAACATAGATCATTACCTTAATAGCATGACTTCTAGAACATCACACATAAACCAAAGATCTCAGTTTTAATTCTCCATCCAAGTTTAATTATTAAAAAAAAAAAGAATTTCCCGCATTCTTCTTTTGTAAATGAATCCACATATGTAATCAGGGCCGCCACTAAGGGTGTATGGCCCCGTGGTTCAAGGGGGAGAGAGGGGAAAACAAGTTGGGGGGGAGGGGGGAATTGTTGCTTTCACGCACGTATTGTAGCAAAAAAAATGGTCAGAGCGCAAGAACAAAACGTAATCGTGCGTATTGATTTATTGAACGAGTGAAGTTGTTCATCTTAACTGTACTGATTTCCATTTGTCTGTCTGTCTGTGGTGGGTTTGTCTCACAATAACTTTTAAATCTACCAACCAATTTAATTTAAATTTGGCACAATTGTTCTTTGTACCTTTATGTATATTGATTTAATTGGGTAAGAAAATTGAGCAAAGGGCTGGGAAGAAATCAACCCATTAATGTATAAAAAACACAGATTCAAGAATTTATTTTTAAAGTATTTACCATTTACAGCCATTGCTGACATCCTACACGGCTACACATCGGTAGAGCTACGTTAATAACATTAAACATACGTAAACAAAGTTTTTTTAACGTTTGGGGTGGGTGAGACATATCTGGGAGCCCCGCGTCCGCTAAGGGGGGCCCCTGTGTTTAATGAACATCCTAAAGAAAATTAATTTGAGAAATTTTCTAGCTAATTTTTATCAAAATTTTAATAAATTCAAAAACTTTAAGACCGAGTATTTAATATCCTAAAGCTTTAATCAAACTAATTTACAAATAACTTAAAAGACAATTAAAAAAAATATATTTTCTATAAATATTTCATTGGTATAGTACTGAAAATATATTTTAAGTAAACTTTGTATATACAGTAAAATATTAATTTTGGGGATTTTTGTGATCATACTTGAATATATTTTCATGCTTCACTATAATAATGCAACACAATTTTATTTAAACTGATTTTTGAGAAACTTCTTATGAAATCAATCTCATTAGCAACACTTTTATTTTACAGTGAAGTTTTATGTTTTATATTATTAGCTCATTAAGTTTAATGTTTATAATATGAAATATAAATTATTTATTCATTAAAGTTTTAACTAAGACAACGTCTCCTGTATTTTTATCCTAGGTAAAAAAAAAAAATCAAATTGATCAGAAACAATTTTATATTTTAAATAATGTTGTAGTTTTTTTGTCAGTTTGGTAAATAAACACCACCTTAAAGGTGAAACTAATGGTTTCTACTTAACCTCCAGAGAAGATACGCACTAACTTGGGTCTGCTACGCCATGAAACATTAGTAACGCTGTTGAGTGAATGGCAACTCACTTTCTGTTAAAAATATTATCTATTTATTACTAAAGGACAAAGGTAGATCTACTTTTAATTAACACCTTAAATGACTACTTTTAATAAAAATATTTATTTGGTGACCTGGCAGTCTAGAGGTAAGGTGTAGACTTCTATGCTGGCGGCCGGGGTTCAATCCTCGGTCCCGGCACAGATTTATCTGATTACCAAACCCTTCCTTCACCTCTGACAAGACCTCTTGTGAATGTGGGGAATGCCAGGCCTCCACCGTGGTTCGGATTCCACGTTAAACTGTAGGTCCTCCATTTCATCTCACAATCACTCTACCATTACACATTAGCGTAAGTGCGTATAACCTGAACGGGTAGTAAGACGCGATGATGATGATAATAATAATAATAATAATAATAATAATAAAAATATTTAAATTCTCTGGAAAATTTTACAATTTAAATGGTTTAAAAAACAATCATCTTAGAGTGATTTTATGAAAGCTGAATTTGGATTTAACAAATATGTTGTAGCAAGCACAATAATAGTTTTTAAACTTAGTTATATTTTTAACTTTTAGTACCCCTTAGCAATATATCATATTCTAGAATAAAAATTTATATATTTTAGTTTAATTGAACGTGTTCAGCTTCTTCTGGGTACATTTCAGCGCCGGTAATGATCTCTAGGAACAGAATCAAAGTGAGTTCTACCAGAGTTCATCTTCAAGGAATATCGGAAACCACTCATGGCTGATTGGGATTGAATCAGATTCTGGCACATTGTCCTTGTACTATCTAAATGAACCTAGAATGGTCTGATCTAAATATGTTTTCTTCATGAAACTATCTATGTCTTACTGTTTGTTAACAACAAAGAAATAATAGAGGAGACACTGTCCCGTAAGGTGAGCTTCAACCCCAGCCAGATGCAATCAAATATAATTTTCTTCATTTTCATGGTTCATAGTTAACTGGTTATTAGTACAGGCTAAAACACTAAATGTTTAATTATATTTTCCCTTCTACTGTGCCTACATTTGTACTTTATTATTTGAAAGATAAAGCTCTGTATGTGTAATAAAAAAGGTTTGCAGCACTGTGCTAGTTTATATAATAGTACTTATTAAAATAGTTAGTTCAGATTACAGGGTAAATACCAGCATCTTAAATTAGTTTGCCTCGTCTGATAGTTCGGGAGGCTCATAGTTACACAAATACACTTTAACATAGTATGTTACAATAGTTTTAACAATAATGGGTATATTTTTCACATTCTCGGAGATGTAAAAACTAGATAATTTACATAAGATTTTTTTTTACTAGACTCTTTACTCTTCAAACCTATTTACAAATTTCACACATCTTATGAAAAATATCATCATAATATTATTTTACAAAGTATAAGCTCATTTGAGGCAAAGTTCTTAAACGTGTTCATCCCATAAATATCTTTGATAAGTTACTAATAATTACATAAATCGTTTTTAACAAATATAACATTTTTAATAATATTATATTGAAAAACTATAAAATTCACACTAGTGATTTTATCTTGGAATTGATGCAAAATATACTGAAATAAATATATTTCTGCAAGATTATTTGAATAGCAAGGTTTAAATCTGGTTTTTTTTCAGGTAAAAAAGAAGCTATTTAGTAATAAGCGTTGGCTCGTATGACGGACCGAGCAGTCTACCCTCACATTTGCGGTGCCCTAGGTAAAGTTGTTGGGGTTGTTGGGGTTGGGGTTTTGTGGATCGCAGGGGAGAAGGCCAAAAGAGGGGGGAAAGAAGCCCACTCTAAATATCTTCACGAGAAATTGAGAGTGTTCAAAAAATATCCCCGCGAGATCCATTAAATCCCCCAACTTATAAGCTTTTCAACGAGAGGTGAGGAATCTTCTTACGTCACGAGATTGTTTGGTCTCATCTAGTATATAGGATATGAACCAAAATTATCAAGTCACTGAAAGTAAGACACCATTTTGTGTCGGTACAAACATTCTTCACATCTAATTATAATCTAGTAATGCCCATCTAGTTTGTGTTTATAAGACTGTCTTGATTAATATGGGTGATCTCAGATATTATGTTGTACTCAATAGATAGAGTTGACTCCATTATTTAAAATTTGTGTCGTGGTTTCATACACAAATGAAAGAAGTGATATTAGATTATATTTTATCCTAGGGCCTCCTTATCACCATATCACCATATCACCATGTGATCACAACATTGGTATCTTCTTGTAGCTTCAATTTTAAACTTTTAACAACAAATTGATCAAACATCTGCTCACCATAAACACT
Organism: Timema californicum; assembly: GCA_902141385.1. Classification (NCBI taxonomy): domain Eukaryota; kingdom Metazoa; phylum Arthropoda; class Insecta; order Phasmatodea; family Timematidae; genus Timema; species Timema californicum. The sequence continues at coordinate 57,715 of CABFOW010002895.1, read as the reverse complement.
TATTCTGTGAGTTGTACAATAAACTATTTCTAGTTTTAAAAACATTTTTTAAAATGCTAAAAAACTTAAAAAAGAAACAATTCTTCCAATTACTAGCTTGATTTGTTAAGACTTATTTCTTGGAATATTCATTCACATCTTAATTATCTTGGCCATTGTAAGATTTACATAACAATTGAAAATTGATGTTAAGCCCAAAACAAACATAAATAGAATTCTATTATTTATTTAAGGTGTGTTTTATGAGACAATTCTTTCTTGAATCCCGTTTAATAAGATATAAATAGTGCTGACAACACATCAGCTCAGTGAAAGTACCAAGACAAGTTATCAACAAACAAGTTATCGGTAGAAGGACCCCTAGTTAGACCGCGATTGGAGTAGTCCGACTGGTGGCTGTTGGTGCCGGGTCGCGACCACAGGGAGGATCTCAGGCCTAGCTTCAGTTTCTTGAGTGTGTCGGTAGAAGGACCCCTAGTTAGACCGCGATGGAGTAGTCCGACTGGTGGCTGTTGGTGCTGGGTCGCGACCACAGGGAAGATCTCAGGCCTAGCTTCAGTTTCTTGAGTGTGTCGATGTCGCACTCGGCCTCGCTCAGTTCCGGCCGGTCCGGGGTCTCCCCCGACTCGGACTGCTGGGTGCTGAACGTCGTCTCTGCGATCGAGAGGGGCGGGAGGAGGAGGGCTCTGCTCGGGACCAGCCATCGACAACTACTGCTGTTAGGAGGGTGCACAAAACAACTCTTTAAAAACATACCCTTACACTAAAAATGTGAAATAATGTTAAAACAGTCTAGGGCGTCACTCTCGCACCCGTCTCGGTGGCGTAGTTGACTAGCGCGTTAGTCGTGTTGAGCTGCTCGACAGCTGAGGACGGGGAGATCGAGGTTCGAATCTCGGTCGGGTGAACTGGTGGTGGTTTCTCCTAAAGAGTTTTCCACTCTCCCTCCACGCAAATGCGTGGCTCACTTCCTCTAATTCAACCTTCCCAATTCCTAATCCATTAGAGTAATTAGTACTTAAAGCATATAACCCGAACGGGTACTAAGTATAATCTCTCTCGCACTATACTGCGAATCACGGGTCATTTATACTGAGGGTGTCTTTTCTAAATGGTTTTCCACTCTCCCTCCACTTAAATGCTAGTACTCTTAGTCTAAATTCGACCTTCTTCATCGCTAACACACTAGTGTTGCATGTGTGTATAACCCAAAGGGTGGTAAAGAAAAAAGTCTATTTTAACTGACTAATAGTTTTCAGAAGAAACAATTGACTCCTACAAATTGTCGAGCTAAAGATTTACACTAGTCTAAGAAGATAACAACAGTTCATAGTTTATACAAGATTTTTTCTATAAACACTTTAGTTTAAACCTTCTATATTTTTTTTATAATAATGAACTAATACATTTAGGTAAACATTTTGTTAGTCACAATTTGTAAATAAGTGATAATAGCAATTTATAGATATGACAAGTTATTGTTTAAGGTGACACTTTTCACAAGAAATGATATTGTTGTAACTGGAGCCCCACCTCATGTGGGGGGAGGGGGGGGGCAACATGACGTCAGTAAACCTGAAACTCTCGTGGTATTTAGTAACAATATACTGCTTCTCACAGATATGAATTTAAATATAGTTTAAAAATAAAACATAAATAAAACCACAGACCTATAACATTAACTAATGGATGAGATGCTACTTATCATTATATTTTATAAACGTTTGATCAAATATTGATTGATTTTCTTCTCAAAAATTATTATTATTATTATTATTAGCACCGCGTCTTACTACCCGTTCAGGTTATACGCACTTACGCTAATGTGTAATGGTAGGGTGATTGTGAGATGAAATGGAGGACCTACAGTTTAACGTGGAATCCGAACCACGGTGGAGGCCTGGCATTCCCCACATTCACAAGATGTCTTGTCAGAGGTGAAGGAAGGGTTTGGTAATCAGATAAATCTTTGCCGGGACCGAGGATTGAACCCCGGCCGCCAGCACAGAAGTCTGACACCTTACCCTTAGACCGGCAGGTCACCTGACTCAAAAGTTAAATAATCACTAGATCATTCTCATGTAAAAAAAATTATGGACAATTTTTGTTTACAGTCAGTTTTGTAAATTACTATGAACATAATTCTTGTTGATGTAAAACACGCAGGGTGGGTTCCAATGGCTGTATTTCAACTTACCGGTAGCTTTCTGTCTCTAGTGCCACCATCTTTGATGATGTGAAGTGAGACGGTTGATATAAGAGCAACAATCAAATATTATCAACTTGAAGCCTTCTCGTTTTATTACAATTGTTCGAGAGAAGGTATAATCTTCAATTTTGTTCGTATGGTTCCCATTCCTCTTCCTCATGTCACGTTATCAAAGATGGTGGAGCCAGACTGCAAATTACACACCTCCACGTTACTGGGACACAAACAGACCGAGGTGGAGGACGCCATGTGGCCACTTGTACCTACAGCAGCTCCGTGGCTTCTTTGGTGCTGACTGACAGCTGCTAAACACATGTTATTGCAGATCATATGGATCGGCGTATGGATACATAATTTGGTCTGGTAACTTTTCAAAGCTGTCAGTCAGCACCAAAGAAGCCATGGGGCTACTGTACTCACATTGATATGTAACTGAAATAGTTGATGATCATGTTCTTTTTGTGCTATGTCTCATTGTTTGAAGTTACAAACTTTACCAAACCCAACTACAATATAAAGAAGGTAAAGTAAAACAATACATAATCTTTTTTCTTGGAGAGAGAATTGAAAATCACACATTGACTATTATGGTCAGCTCAAGTAGACTCAGCAGTTTGTTTAATTTTGTATTAATTATTTTATAGACAAGGAAGTAAAGTCACCGAGTTTAAAGTGTTATCCTGAGATGTTTTGTAGGTTTGAATCCCGGTCAGGTCCAAGATACTTGGTCCTCATTTAGTGCCAACACAGGCAACGAATCACTCAAAGTTTGGTTCAAGACTTTAAACCTGAGAGTGTTTTGAGAACCCGATGAAACAATCTGTCGGTATTTTCTGTGCGCTTCTTGCAATTAATTTGTTTATATCGAGAGTGATAGTCTAATATAAAATGAATAGGGAGAAAATCCTAAATTCTCTGCTCACGAAGTAAGCCCAGCTTAGTTTGGAAATACGAGTACCTCAAATTGTAAGTTGCAATTTAAAACAATATTAACATAAATTGACATATGAATAATGAGAACGTAGGTAACTATAAAAGAGTTCATCAGTAATGAACATGAACTTGAACATTTGAACTTATATGTAAGAGTTGAACTATATAACTCTTTTTTTTAAAATTGAAATTCTGACAAACTTGTCATATTGTTGTAAATTCAGTGTGAAGTCAATTGTTGGTATTAAATAGTTTTACCTGGATCTTCCTCTCCGCGGAAGTGATTTTTGTTCAGACATGGGTGAGATGTCTGACGACGTGCTGGAGTGAGCCCCATGGTATATAAAATCTGAAAATAAAGTCATCTCCTTTGTATTATATTTAAACTTAAAAGTCAAAACTCTATACTCATATTCATGGTAAAATTATATAGAGGAAGATATTAGCATCATACGTGTAATTTAATGTAAAACAATGGGATAGTTAATTATGATATAATTATGTTGAACTAAACCATCATACATGACCTATGCCATCCTTCATCATACATGACCTATGCCATCCTTCATCATACATGACCTATGCCATCTTTCATCATACATGACCTATGCCATCCTTCATCATACATGACCTATGCCATCCTTCATCATACATGACCTATGCCATCCTTCATCATACATGACCTATGCCATCCTTCATCATACATGACCTATGCCATTTTTCATCATACATGACCCAAGTCATCTTTCATCATACGGAGTGCAAATGAAGGCCTTATGGGTACATTAGTCAGACTAATGAATATGGATTGAAAGGTCAATTGGGTTTGGGTTGAGTCCTTTTTAAGTTGTACCAATCATAGTTAGAGGTCAAAGTGGAAAAGGGCAATCACAGAACGATGTTAGGAAATCCCCTTATATTATCCCTTCTAAACTCCCAAAATAGTCCGTCCTCCAATAACCTTCTGGCCCTGAGCGTGAACAGTGAGAATAGCTGGGCAATAGGAGTGATTGCTGGTATTACCAGCCACCAGCTACTCTCTATATACCAGAACATTAGAGACAAACCACGAGAGTTGAGTGGTCTCTTTGGCCCTAAGTTTAATCCACGTGTCCTGATTATCTTTCACCTTGAAGGTATCTCACTGCCAGTGCTCTAAATCCTCTGGACAAAGTATTTGATCGTCGTCTTGGTCCTACTTCTCAATGGCATATTGGGACTACCAGAGTTCAACAAGGTGCCAAACACCTACACCTTAGTCTGAGCACATGTGGTGTTTTGGTAAGTATTCGGTGAACACGACTTGCCAGCTTACACAAGTGGTGTTTTGGTAAGTATTCGGTGAACACGACTTGCCAGCTTACACATGTGGTGTTTTGGTAAGTATTCGGTGAACATTACTTGCCAGCTTACACAAGTGGTGTTTTGGTAAGTATTCGGTGAACACGACTTGCCAGCTTACACATGTGGTGTTTTGGTAAGTATTCGGTGAACATTACTTGCCAGCTTACACAAGTGGTGTTTTGGTAAGTATTCGGTGAACACGACTTGCCAGCTTACACATGTGGTGTTTTGGTAAGTATTCGGTGAACATTACTTGCCAGCTTACACAAGTGGTGTTTTGGTAAGTATTCGGTGAACACGACTTGCCAGCTTACACATGTGGTGTTTTGGTAAGTATTCGGTGAACATTACTTGCCAGCTTACACAAGTGGTGTTTTGGTAAGTATTCGGTGAACACGACTTGCCAGCTTACACATGTGGTGTTTTGGTAAGTATTCGGTGAACATTACTTGCCAGCTTACACAAGTGGTGTTTTGGTAAGTATTCGGTGAACACGACTTGCCAGCTTACACATGTGGTGTTTTGGTAAGTATTCGGTGAACATTACTTGCCAGCTTACACAAGTGGTGTTTTGGTAAGTATTCGGTGAACACGACTTGCCAGCTTACACATGTGGTGTTTTGGTAAGTATTCGGTGAACATTACTTGCCAGCTTACACAAGTGGTGTTTTGGTAAGTATTCGGTGAACACGACTTGCCAGCTTACACAAGTGGTGTTTTGGTAAGTATTCGGTGAACACGACTTGCCAGCTTACACATGTGGTGTTTTGGTAAGTATTCGGTGAACATTACTTGCCAGCTTACACAAGTGGTGTTTTGGTAAGTATTCGGTGAACACGACTTGCCAGCTTACACAAGTGGTGTTTTGGTAAGTATTCGGTGAACACGACTTGCCAGCTTACACATGTGGTGTTTTGGTAAGTATTCGGTGAACATTACTTGCCAGCTTACACAAGTGGTGTTTTGGTAAGTATTCGGTGAACACGACTTGCCAGCTTACACAAGTGGTGTTTTGGTAAGTATTCGGTGAACACGACTTGCCAGCTTACACAAGTGGTGTTTTGGTAAGTATTCGGTGAACACGACTTGCCAGCTTACACATGTGGTGTTTTGGTAAGTATTCGGTGAACATTACTTGCCAGCTTACACAAGTGGTGTTTTGGTAAGTATTCGGTGAACACGACTTGCCAGCTTACACAAGTGGTGTTTTGGTAAGTATTCGGTGAACACGACTTGCCAGCTTACACATGTGGTGTTTTGGTAAGTATTCGGTGAACATTACTTGCCAGCTTACACAAGTGGTGTTTTGGTAAGTATTCGGTGAACACGACTTGCCAGCTTACACAAGTGGTGTTTTGGTAAGTATTCGGTGAACACGACTTGCCAGCTTACACATGTGGTGTTTTGGTAAGTATTCGGTGAACACGACTTGCCAGCTTACACAAGTGGTGTTTTGGTAAGTATTCGGTGAACACGACTTGCCAGCTTACACATGTGGTGTTTTGGTAAGTATTCGGTGGACACGACTTGCCAGCTTATCTCCCCTCGGTAGAAATATCCTAACAGTCATTCTTTCACCCCTCGCATTAGAACGTAACAAATACGTGAATCAACAGTTGACTACTGCGCTTACTCAGTGAAACTTACTGTGTTTCAGTTTACCCATGTCAAGTTGATTGGAGGATTCCGTCCTACTGGAAGTGAGCTGATCAGGATCGGAATCTGATTCGTCAGAGTCCACATCAGTTTTCCTGCTACTCCTGCGGCGAGAGGGATGTTTCGATGCCTGAAAAAAGAAATAGTCTCAATTTGATATCAAATAACAATCTGATAAATATTATTAATATAAGCTTTCCACTGGGATGGCATTTCAGATATCCCTATCACAGGCAATACAGTGTGTCGTGAGACTTATGTCTTAAACTGTGTGACCACCAGTGTTTGTACAGTCACACTCTCGTCTACTTTCTTGGATCCGTCTGATACGATTCCAACTTTTAACATTCATGAACTTTGGTTTGTCATACAGTTGCACATATTAGATACATTATAGTTACACAAGAATTATAAATGGTGATTAATTGAGCCATTAATAGGCATCATAGATATATCTTTAAATAGTAATTAAACTTGCAATATGATTTTTTTTTAACCTCAAACTTTTTTGCTGGATTTTAAGACTCAAAAACTCTAGCATTAAATCATAAAATATACTCGAGTTTTATAACGTTGAAACCTTTCACTAGAATTGAGTCGAATCCATTATTTTACAAGTTAGAATCTCAAATATTAATCTTAATTTTAACTACTAATACTAAATCTTAAATTTAAATTTTAAACGTGGGAAAAATTATGAATAAAAGGAAATATAAAATATAATTTGTAGATAAATGTTAATTTTTGCTATACTGCGTTCACTCTTCACATTCATACATTAGGTTAAGTGTTAAAGTGAGGGTCTGGGGTCTACTCGAGGAGGATTGTATCGAATCTACTCGAGGAGGATTGTATCGAATATACTAGAGGAGGATTGTATCGAATCTGCTCGAGGAGGATTGTATCGAATCTACTCGAGGAGGATTGTATCGAATATACTAGAGGAGGATTGTATCGAATCTACTCGAGGAGGATTGTATCGAATCTACTCGAGGAGGATTGTATCGAATATACTAGAGGAGGATTGTATCGAATCTACTCGAGGAGGATTGTATCGAATATACTCGAGGAGGACTGTATCGAATCTACTCGAGGAGGATTGTATCGAATCCCCTAGAGGAGGATTGTATCGAATATACTAGAGGAGGATTGTATCGAATCTACTCGAGGAGGATTGTATTGCTGCCTCCGTACCCCAGCAGGCGGCGGGGAGGCGCACCCTTCAGTCATGGCCTGTTCGTGGTACATGAAACTGTGGAGCAAGGTGTTGTTAGGGTCGACACCTGGCCCTGCTAGCTGGAACGTCGCGTACGGAGAGATGTCTTCAGATGTTTCTGTAACACAATAACACTAATATTGTATGTTTCCAAGTGAACACAACTGTGGGATCTCTGACTAAATACACAACATTGTCACAGGTATGTGCACAACTTGGCATTCTGTCGCTACACATGCAATAATGGTCGTTTTAAACCGGGACCTCGCCACGCTTGGTCAATTAAGAGAAACTTAATGTTCAAATGATGTGATGGCCGTGACATAATCAACAACTATCGAGATTACCACGTGACAAAGGAAACTAAACACAACTTAGAAAGCAATAGTTTATTTATTTTGATTATAAAAGTTTTGTTATAAAAATTATAAAAGTAATTACCCGACTCACATTCCCTTACCTTAAGGGTCTCGGGTTAGACTCTCGACGTAACCAAAAAAAACCTATTGTTGGTAAAGTTTGGCTTTATACTTTTGATGCGATGAATAATTAAGGGTTGGAGAACTAAAGTAGAGTTAATTTGTATACAATAAATTCAAAACGCCCGCTCTAAATACCCTTAGTCAAAACAAACTAAACTGGAAAAGACGGTGTTAATTTTCAATCAGCCATCTCTTCAACACGATAGTGTATAGTCTGGTCAAACACAATACAGACCTATTTTATGGCTCTAAGTTGATAAATGAGGACTTTGATAGAAATGTGTTGACATGATGGGCAATCGATATTAAAATTACAACAATTTTTACCGGAAATCAAAAAGGTCATCCTCTTCCCCCCCTCCCATCCTCCGTCCGGAATCGCTGGGGGCTATAGGGCTCATCTTCAGGTAGAGGGTAGCGCTTGAGACTCTATCCCAACCCCTCTTGGCCCTTCCTCCCCCCCCAAACATCAACAGAAAAATTCCTCCCCTCCTTTACAGCCTGGTTTCTTTTTACCTCAGTATATACGTGTGTTTTTTCGGTTTTCTCTTTTAGGAAGTTGCGTTGCGTGTCTCACCCTCCTCCCTGATGAGTTCCGATAGAATGAAACCTGGGTCGGGGGATTGGGCGGTGACAATCAATTTTCTTTAAGAGACAACCATTACCTGTTTGTCCATTGGCAGCAGTGTAAAGTGTGGACTGTGTTTGTCCCCCTTTTATATGTTTCTATCCACATTTCCTGTACCTTCTTACAAATATTATATTATACAATTACCTCGTGAAGCAAAAAGAGGTTCTCCTTATAGAGTTATATCATTTTTACCTAAGTATAATATTTTACTTAGAAAATAAGTCAAATTTTATATTACCTGGAATTTTATCGTTTCCAGCCTGGAGGGCCACTTTGTGGATGGTCGCGTAATATCGTTCCCGCTGCGCCTCTGCGTTTTGTTGGTTGTCCAAGGTCTCTTTGTGTGGCTGTGCCTGCCCTGGGTGCACAAATAGATCTTTTGTTTTGTGTACCGAGAACATAAGAGTGATTAACTAAACACAATGTTCACCACTCCTCAAAGTCAGACATTGACCTCATGTGTGATGTGTGTGAAGTACTCACTGTTCCTCCAACAGAATCCCGCGGCGGCCACAGCCCCGAGGAGGGCCAGGACGGCCACCACGATAGGAACTATCACGCGGACATCAGAGTAGAACGCTTGAGCAGTATGGCCTCTCTTAATTAGCTCTGGAGGGGGAGGATCTAGGAAATAGCGCGATAACATTATTATAGAGACAACCCTTTGCGATCAAAGTCAAACTAGAAATATTTGCATTGTCAACATATGTCACACGAAGCTATTGACGGTCAGTTTCTCACTTGTAAGCTGTACTATTTTTTAACATCATTTTTTAACTGTTACACACACATTTTTAGTTTCTCTTGCAATAAAGTAATAGTTGAAGTTGATAATTTAAGTATATTTAATAGGTTTATTTCTTGCACCCTTGTAAAAAAAACATACTAATAATAAAAGAAAATCCTTCTTTTCTCCTTTTGTGCTAGTAAAATTGACCAATTTAGTGATATTTTTACTTTATTTACAAAATTATTATTATTATTATTATTATTATTATTATTATTATTATTATTAGCACCGCGTCTTACTACCCGTTTGGGTTGTACGCACTTAAACTAATTTGTAATGGTAGGGTGATTGTGAGATGAAATGGAGGACCTACAGTTTAACGTGGGATCCGAACCACGGTGGAGGCCTGGCATTCCCCACACTCACAAGATGTCTTGTCAGAGGTGAAGGAAGGGTTTGGTAATCAGATAAATCTGTGCTGGGACCGAGGATTGAACCCCGGCCTCCAGCACAGAAGTCTGAGACCTTAACCCTAGACCGCCAAAATATAATTAAAATATAAGTAAAATTTACTTACCAGTATCAAACACAAAGCACAGTTTAAAAACTGCTAATATTAACAGTAAAATAGTCTAGCGTGGTCAAAGTTGTCACACTTTAGTCACGTCATGTCACGTCATGTCACGTCATGTCACAAGACTGACGATGATAGGGGGATTGGGGTTCCAACTCCGGTCGGGTGTATGGGGAGTGGTTTTTACAAAATGGTTTTCCACTCTCCCTTTACACAATTGTGGGCACAATTTCTCTAAATTCAACCTTCCTCATCCTTAATTCTCACACACGCATATAACCTGAACAAATAGTAAGTAAGACGCCCTAAAATTAAAAAAAAAATCGCACACATACTAATTTACTGTTAATTTTAAATACCTGGAAAATACAACAAACCATGGAACCTAATCCCTTAAGTATTCAACAACAAAAAAATATTTTTTTTATATTTAATTCTAATAGATATAATTGTTGATTAATAACTTTGAATGTATATAGTGGGTGTGATCTCTCACCTCCGTCTTTGGTTAGCGTCACGAAGGTGAACTCCGCCGCGGAGGAGCCGGCGATGTTGTTGGCTTCAACTTTTATCTGGTAGACGGTCGCAGGAGTCAGACTAGAGATGGTGAACCTTCGTTGTGGTTTCAATGCGTTTGATACTGTAACAGGGGATATAACATGTTTTGTTTTAACTAGTCTTGTATGTAACACACACCTCCTGGTCAGGGTGTTGATATCCCCGTGGGGGAGAAAATCCAACTACGATGTGTTTGTACTGGTGGATTATTTGTGTTTGTGAGTGACCAGTGATGTAGCCATGAGCATTACAATATGGTATGGAAGATCTAACTCTCACAAACTCTCTCTCATCGTCAGTCGTCAGTCGGTTATTCAAGGCATCACTTTCAGCGCCAACAACAATCAGTTTTTATTTGAATTTGGTAATATAATTCACATTAGGTTCGCAAATTCACACATTAATAACTCGGCTTTGCACACAATAATCACATCTTACTTAGTCGGAAATAAGTCCATCTTGGATTGTCTAAAATGGTGATGTGGTGAAGGATTCAGACAACATTGAAGATTAATTAAAAACAATATCTATGACTTATTCAATGGGAAACTAATGGTTTGTATTTAGGATGACCAAACTAATCTGTTTCTTGCAGGACAGTATCTTTTGTTGTGCAATGGCCTAATGTCCTACAGAACAGGTGGTACACTCATAGATACTGACTGGTTTCTAGGTAAGTACACTCATAGATACTGACTGATTTCTAGGTAAGTACACTCATAGATACTGACTGGTTTCTAGGTAAGTACACTCATAGATACCGACTGGTTTCTAGGTAAGTACACTCATAGATACTGACTGGTTTCTAGGTAAGTACACTCATAGATACTGACTGGTTTATAGGTAAGTAAACTCATAGATACTGACTGGTTTATAGGTAAGTACACTCCTAGAAACTGACTGGTTTCTAGGTAAGTACACTCCTAGAAACTGACTGGTTTCTAGGTAAGTACACTCATAGATACTGACTGGTTTCTAGGTAGGTACACTCCTAGATACTGACTGGTTTCTAGGTAAGTACACTCATAGATACTGACTGGTATCTAGGTAAGTACACTCATAGATACTGACTGGTTTCTAGGTAAGCACACTCATAGAAACTGACTGGTTTCTAGGTAAGTACACTCATAGATACTGACTGGTTTCTAGGTAAGTACACTCCTAGATACTGACTGGTTTCTAGGTAAGTACACTCATAGATACTGACTGGTTTCTAGGTAAGTACACTCTTAGATACTGACTGGTTTATAGGTAAGTACACTCATAGATACTGACTGGTATCTAGGTAAGTACACTCATAGATACTGACTGGTATCTAGGTAAGTACACTCATAGATACTGACTGGTTTCTAGGTAAGTACACTCATATATACTGACTGGTATCTAGGTAAGTACACTCATAGATACTGACTGGTTTCTAGGTAAGTACACTCATAGATACTGACTGGTTTCTAGGTAAGTACATTAGATACTGACTGGTTTCTAGGTAGGTACACTCCTAGATACTGACTGGTTTCTAGGTAAGTACACTCATAGATACTGACTGGATTCTAGGTAAGTACTTCTTTTTGAAACTAGAGAAAATAAAATTTTGAATCAAACAATGGTAGTGTGAGAAATTTCACCCTTTAGTTTAATTTTAGAGAAGTTATAGTTACAAGCTATATTTTCCAAAAGCACGATCTTGGCAAGAAAAATACCCTTCAGAGTTCAAAAAGGTAATAAGCGCACTTCCAAAATCAGCGTGTACCTACATTTTACTGTATTGTTTCATACTAATATGTGTCTCATAGGTATTCTTGATATTACTTATTATTAATTTGTTGTTCAGGTTAAAATTTTATATATATATATATAACTTTTACACTGAAGTATTAATTTGAAGCGAATATCAACCAACATCATGAATTTATTTGTGTATCTGAATGAATAGGGCCTTTCTTGACATTGGAACTAATATTATTTGATGTATTATTTGATGTGATGTAAGTCAGTGTTACCTTGAATTGTCAGCTAAAAGGAACATTTAATAAATAGTTTTAGTGTTACAACGACTATTTTCTTCTCACTTCCTTTATTTTTCCCTCGTTCTACTCTATTTGTCTTTGTTTGGTAACACATAGCCAATATTATGTTTAGTATATCTGTCTGTCCTTATCGTTCTAACTACCACAATGTCACCATATTTCCCCAAGGCGAGTCTCTACCTATGACACATACTGATAGCGATCCCTCGTACCTAGAGTCCAGTTCCTATGGAACATACTGATAGCGATCCTCTCGTACCTAGAGTCCAGTTCCTATGGAACATACTGATAGCGATCCCTCGTACCTAGAGTCCAGTTCCTATGGAACATACTGATAGCGATCCCTCGTACCTAGAGTCCAGTTCCTATGGAACATACTGATAGCGATCCTCTCGTACCTAGAGTCCAGTGTCTAAGGAACATACTGATAGCGATCTCTCGTACCTAGAGTCCAGTGTCTATGGAACATGCTGATAGCGATCCCTCGTACCTAGAGTCCAGTGTCTATGGAACATACTGATAGCGATCCCTCGTACCTAGAGTCCAGTGTCTATGGAACATGCTGATAGCGATCCCTCGTACCTAGAGTCCAGTGTCTATGGAACATACTGATAGCGATCCCTCGTACCTAGAGTCCAGTGTCTATGGAACATGCTGATAGCGATCCCTCGTACCTAGAGTCCAGTGTCTATGGAACATACTGATAGCGATCCCTCGTACCTAGAGTCCAGTGGTGAGAGTGTATCGGCCGGTACTGCACCACGAAGTAGGTGAGAGGACAGCCGTTGTCCGGCCAGACGTGCAGTCTGAGTATCACTGAGGTAGAGTTGGGGGAGAGCAGACTCGTAGCTTGAGGCAGACCCGGGGACTGTCCCTGGGTACGGACGGAGAGCGTGGGGCTGGCCACGGAGGTCCCTATCTTGTTGCGGGCGGTCAGGAACAGGTGGTACGTGCTGCCACACTGTAGACTCTGTAACGACATGAGGACAGCGTTCTACTAAACACTTCCTAAACACTGGACAGTGATCGTCTCCATGGAAACAGGACGGTACGTATCAGATTAACGAGAACGAGAGAGTTTCTAACTCACTAGCTCACCTTCAGTTCATAGCTTGACGTCCTTCTGGGCAGGTGTATTTCCTGGAGGTTCCCGAGTGTGCGTCGATAGTTGAGCAAGAAGCCACTGATCGGGGCAGCGCCACTGTCACCTGCTTTCCAGTGAAGTAGGATACTGCTGCTGGTTGCACTGGTCACATACAGGACAGGGGCAGCGGGAGGGACTGACAACATATTATTATTATTATTATTATTATTGCTATTAGCACCACGTCTTACTACCCGTTCGGGTTATACGCACTAACGCTAATGTGTAATGGTAGGGTGATTGCGAGATGAAATGGAGGACCTACAGTTTAACGTGGGATCCGAACCACGGTGGAGGCCTGGCATTCCCTCACATTCACAAGATGTCTTGTCAGAGGTGAAGGAAGGGTTTGGTAATCAGATAAATCTGTGCCGGGACCGAGGATTGAACCTCGGCCGCCAGTACAGAAGTCTGACACCTTACCCCTAGACCGCCAGGTCACCCGACAACATAATAACACAGGTCTATTTGTCATTTGGAATTTTTGTGAAATGGAACATTAAGCAAATCGTGCTCATTGCTAGGCCTATATAATCTAAGTTAAAGTGTGAACCCCTACTCCTTGTACCCTCTACTCTGCAGAGATGAATGACAACCACCAGCACTGACCTTGCACAATCAGAGTGTGATGGATGCGGTCGGAGCCGTGGCTGTTGTCCACCTGACAGGTGTAGTTCCCGGAGTCCGACTGTTGCAGCCCGGACAGGACTAACTCCCCTGTCTCGGACACTTGTCCCCCTCTCATGGGCAGCTCACCTCGCAGCCACTCTCTGCGGGGGGCAGGTATCCCCACCACCAGACAGGGGAGAGCTACCGCCCCACGCCACGGTCGGACAACTGGACCCCCAAACGAAGAGATGCGAGCCGCCACTGAAACCAATCGCATTGCTTTGATTTCTTCTTTTCTTCTTCTCTCACTCGAACACTCTGTTATCTGCTTCTTCCATCTCTCTACTATCTCATGTACTCCCTCTACATTCACTCTTTCCCAGATAACTTCAATCCTAATCCTGTTTCTCCTCGTGACAGCTAACATGCTCCTCACACATTTTCCCATGAACTCCCCTTTCCTGAACTCTCTTACATTCATGCAGCACATGTGACAATGAGTACAAAGTACGCCCTGTTAAACACTTCCTCACACATCAAGGGCACTTCTCTTCTCCTTAGAATGTCTATTACACACCTATAGAACAACTCCCTCTGCTGTCCTCTTCTCATTTAATCCTCTCCACTTTCCACCTCAATCACGCTTCAAAGATATTTTATGTTCTGTACTTTTCTCAGTTCTACTCCATCCAACTTCAGAGCTTTATTAGACCTTATCCTCTTCCTTGTCCCCCCATACCATCAAGTCATCAGCAAACATCATGGCTTCCATTTCCTCCTCCCAGAGTCTTCCTGCAACTTTGTTCATGACCATCACCATAACCAATAGTAGTGTTGAGAGGACATTCCCCCTCCCCGAGTCCTCCCGCCACCTTGTTCATGACCATCACCATTACCAATAGTAGTGTTGAGAGGACATTCCCCCTCCCTTGCCCCTGTAAGTGCGCATTCACTCTATCAAGTTATAATGGTTCAAATTAATGGGTTCATTGGCTGATCCTAGAATGTCGTTTATATGAGCACTGGGGATTGTAGTCTAGCAAGTTCGGAACTATTTAACATTACTACAAGAATAAACAAAACGATAAAAAAGTAAAATCATCCTCAGTTTACTTTTGAATTGCATCCAATTTACTCCAAACTACTGAGTTATTCCATATCCCAGCTATCCCCGTTGAGATTACAGCTCGAACCAGATGTGACAGTAATGTAAACTGACCTCTGCTTGTCGGGACTTGAGCCACGACCCTGGAACTGTGTCCCTCCCCTACTCTGGTAGAGGCCGTCACCCAGAACTGATACTCCACGTGTTGTTGCAGACCCTTGGACTCGTAGCTGGTGTGTTGGCTGGGGAGGTTTCGTTTGGCATGGTTCAGCTCGTCCCGGCCGTCGACAATCCTGGACAGTGGCACGCTTGTTGCAATACTGGACAGTAGCTACTTGTTGCAATACTGGACAGTGGCTACTTGTTACAATCCTGGACAGTAGCTACTTGTTGCAATACTGGACAGTGGCACGCTTGTTGCAATCCTAGCCAGTAGCTACTTGTTGCAATACTGGACAGTGGCACACTTGTTGCAATACTGGACAGTAGCTACATGTTGCAATACTGGACTGTGGCACACTTGTTGCAATACTGGACAGTGGCACGCTTGTTGCAATACTGGACAGTAGCTACATGTTGCAATACTGGACAGTGGCACGCTTGTTGCAATACTGGACAGTAGCTACTTGTTGCAATACTGGACAGTGGCACACTTGTTGCAATACTGGACAGTAGCTACATGTTGCAATACTGGACAGTGGCACGCTTGTTGCAATACTGGACAGTAGCTACATGTTGCAATACTGGACAGTGGCACACTTGTTGCAATACTGGACAGTAGCTACATGTTGCAATACTGGACAGTGGCTACTTGTTGCAATACTGGACAGTAACTACATGTTGCAATACTGGACAGTGGCACGCTTGTTGCAATACTGGACAGTGGAACGCTTGTTGCAATACTGGACAGTGGCACACTTGTTGCAATACTGGACAGTGGCTACATGTTGCAATACTGGACAGTGGCTACATGTTGCAATACTGGACAGTGGCACGCTTGTTGCAATACTGGACAGTAGCTACATGTTGCAATACTGGACTGTGGCACACTTGTTGCAATACTGGACAGTGGCACACTTGTTGCAATACTGGACAGTAGCTACATGTTGCAATACTGGACAGTGGCACGCTTGTTGCAATACTGGACAGTAGCTACTTGTTGCAATACTGGACAGTAGCTACTTGTTGCAATACTGGACAGTAGCTACTTGTTGCAATACTGGACTGTGGCACACTTGTTGCAATATTGGACAGTAGCTACATGTTGCAATACTGGACAGTAGCTACTTGTTGCAATACTGGACAGTAGCTACTTGTTGCAATACTGGACAGTGGCACGCTTGTTGCAATACTGGACAGTAGCTACATGTTGCAATACTGGACAGTGGCACGCTTGTTGCAATCCTAGCCAGTAGCTACTTGTTGCAATCCTAGTCAGTAGCTACTTGTTGCAATCCTAGCCAGTAACTACTTGTTTCAATCCCAGCCAGTAACTACTTGTTGCAATCCTAGCCAGTAGTTACTTGTTACAATCCTAGCCAGTAGCTACTTGTTGCAATCCTAGGCAGTAACTACTTGTTTCAATCCCAGCCAGTAACTACTTGTTGCAATCCTAGCCAGTAATTACTTGTTATAATCCTAGTCAGTAACTACTTGTTGCAATCCTAGCCAGTAGCTGCTTGTTGCAATCCTAGCCAGTAGCTACTTGTTGCAATCCTAGCCAGTAACTACTTGTTACAATCCTAGTCAGTAGCTACTTGTTACAATCCTAGCCAGTAACTACTTGTTGCAATCCTAGCCAGTAACTACTTGTTACAATCCTAGCCAGTAACTACTTGTTCCAATCCTAGCCAGTAACTACTTGTTACAATACTAGCCAGTAACTACTTGTTACAATCCTAGCCAGTAACTACTTGTTGCAATCCCAGCCAGTAGCTACTTGTTGCAATCCCAGCCAGTAGCTACTTGTGACAATCCTAGCCAGTAACTACTTGTTACAATCCTAGCCAGTAACTACTTGTTACAATCCTAGCCAGTAGCTACTTGTTGCAATCCCAGCCAGTAGCTACTTGTTACAATCCTAGCCAGTAGCTACTTGTTGCAATCCTAGCCAGTAGCTACTTGTTGAAATCATATCCAGTAGCTACTTGTTGCAATCCTAGCCAGTAGCTACTTGTTGCAATCCTAGCCAGTAACTACTTGTTCCACCACACAGTCGGTAAGCCTGATTGTAGCTCTACTTGATGATCCCATCTAAAAGGGAGACACTCAGTTACTCAACATGTCCCGGTCACCTTGTGTAGAGGTTGTATTTGGTAAGGACGCCATTAGGGTCGTTCGGGGGCAGCCAGGACACCAGCAGGGACTGCGAGGAGCTCACCACCACCTTGATCTCCGCAGGGGCGCCTGGAACTGACCAATACAAATATCACCATTACAGAAAACTACCTAAATGTTATAGATACATCACTTCAAATATGATAAAAAGATCTAAAATTATAAACGAAAAACTCATTATAAATAAACCTAAATCAAACAAGCACTTAGCAAATGAAGGGTACAGGGGAAAAAGTAGGAAAGTCACTCTATACACATTTTACAGGACAACCGCTTCTATATCTCGAACACCACAAGGACCCCACAAGGACCCCAGCAAGGACTGTTATTTTAAATATGACAGGGGAATCTGCTAACCACAACCTATAAGTGCGTAAGAAAGGTTTCATGATTGTCTCACAGATGGCAGCACTAGCTCAAGTTGAGGTAAAATTTGGAGTTTGCCCATTTTTACTTGTACCCTTCGAATGTGAGATGCTATCAAAAAACCCTTAACAACTAAACCCTTGCATTCCGCTGAATATAACGTTGCTTTACAAATATACATATCTTAAGAAGTAATAGCTGCCCCCTCTACCCTAGTTGCAGTCTCACCAGGAACTTGTACTTTACAAATAATAATAATAATAATTAGCACCGCGTCTTACTACCCGTTCGGGTTATACGCTTTAAGTACTAATTACTCTAATGGATTAGGAATTGGAAAGGTTGAATTAGAGGAAGTTAACCCGCATTTGCGTGGAGGGAGAGTGGAAAACCATTTAGGAAAAACCACCCCCAGTTCACCCGACCGAGATTCGAACCTCGATCTCCCCGTCCTCAGCAGTAGAGCTCAACACGACTAGCGCGTTAGCCAACTACGCCACCGAGGCGGGTCTTACAAACAAACAAAGAGGATACAAAGTTAATTGCATCATCTGCTCATTCGGACAAATGTGTGTCGACAATATTAATTATGTTTTGATATTTAAGAATTTATAAATTTAGATGGCGCTTTAGAAATATATACTTATCCACACGAATGCTTTAAAAGATTAAAGAATGCCAAAAAAATGCCGTGTATAATATATATTTTGACAAGGGGATCATGACCACGATGTACATGACGACATGTCGTCAGTCCTGTGTTAGGTTGAGAGCTGTAAGGCTGCACACACAACCAGTATATTCCCAGCACACTGGCTATTTGCCGGACACGTTCTATGACTGTCCAGTTTGTTTATTCTAACAACTAGAGAGATGGTCTGGACAAGAGTTGGAACCAAAACATCCAGACTAATATTAAATGGTTTGTTTTGGATGTTGAGGAGAACACGGAGGAACAGACAGGCAAACGTAGCACCAGTACCATCCTCCTCTGTGGTGCACACCAGCGGTTTGGTGACGACACCATCTCCAGCTCTCGTGAAGGCCAACACCTGGACGCTGTAGTTGGTGAACTTCCTCAAGTTGGTCAACAGAGCAGTGAGAGCCGTCGTCTTGCGGGTATCTCCTTCGTCCACTCCTGGAACATGGAACATGACAGGACTCCATGAAGCAATGCGGTAGGCATATATAGACACCATTAGAGGGCGTCACCGACCGACATTTGTGGATAAAGGGTGTCATGTGGTCAGCACAATGGAACCTCCAGCCGTTAATCTCAGTTTTATAGACCAAAGCCACTATTTTATTTTTATTCCAGTAGCTCTCCAGTTGACGTCAGGAGGCTGAGTTGACCCCGTTCACAGCTAAAATCTGGAAGCCCCGGGGATCGAAACCGGGACCTCTGTATTTGTAGCCAGGAACTCTGTCCACCCGACCACAGAGGTGGTCATCAGAGGAAGCTGTACAATGATTACATTTTAAATAGATGAGTTTGTTAAAATGCGTGTTTATTTTTTGTTTCCAGATATAGAATATATAACCTGGACAAGGAAATCGTGCTTCACTGTCACCGGTGATTGTTTTATCAACAATATATCACTGTAGCCGATATATTACACACGTCCATAACAGACTCTGCCATAATCTAGGAGAGAAGAATGACCATCAACACGGAGCATCGACTCTCTAAGCTAAGGGTCCCAGGTTCCATATCCGTACAATCAATGGCACAAGCGATGATTTACCTCCATAAACTAAGTATTTATTTTTTAAATACTATAAAGAGCCAAATTTATGCACTTGATGTAATTTTTATTTTCTGTCTGATAAGAACTTACTAACTGTCTGATTGGAGATGACCACATCACATACCTGGCCATTGGTCGTCCAGCAAGGCCTCGTAGTGCATCTTGTACCCTTGTAGCATCCCGTTACAGTGGGAGGTGGGTGGGGGTTGCCAGCTCACTTGTATGGTCTGAGACGTGAGACCCACACATCGCACGTCCTCTGGAGGCATGCTGGGAACTGCGACAACATCACACACGTCGCTAGCTCGTCGCACATATGATCACACTCGAGAGAAATCTTCAACTCAACACAAAGCTATCAGAGATCCCACAGGACCTCACTGATAGGGGGTATTAACCCCCTCTACCGTCTCCACAAGTATTTACAAAAATGTAATGCCTAGGCTAGAATCTTATACCTTCACCCCCCTAAGTGGAACAGTCCGTTCTCAGCTCTTAGTAAGATAAGAGTTTTAAAAATACTAGCAATGCCACGAATTGTATAATTAGTATGTTCGACATAAACACTGTTTTAACGTTTAATATACACATTATTTGTGAATATTACATTCTATCTACTAGTCCTCGAGATTACGACCTTTGTAACTATCCTTATTTGGTCCTAAGTGTCGGACTTGTGACAACTTGTGACAACGTGTGACGTGAACACCAGTCGGTAGTATGTTCTTACCGTCCTCCATGGTCTGGGCTGTCGACGGCTCCGAGAGGGGCCCCGGACCCACCTGGTTGAACGCCTGCACCACCACGGTGTAACGCGTGAACTTGTGGAGACCCCCCAGCAGCAACTCTCCTCCCCCTTCCTCCCCGTCCCCCGCCACCGAGGTGAAGTTGTAGTTCAAGCTGCCGGAACTTGAACAACAGGAGATGACGCTATCAGATCTCCAACGGCTTAGTATTTATTTTTTTATATTTTATTATTTTAGTATCAATTTCATTATTGTTTACTTAATTAAATATTTCTTATATTCATTCATTATTAATTTATGTAATTATCACATTTTTCTGTTTACCGCATTTTATTTCATTAATTATGTTTTGTAAGGGTGGTACAATTGTTCTCTCGTATTTATACGCGCGTTTCCTGTTAGTTCGCAAAGTGTTTTCCTCAAAGGTGGACGTGCGTCTCCACCGCGGCTCAACTCCTCGGTTTTTCTTAGTGTTCTACACTCTCTTTCACTAATTCAAATAACCCCACTCTCATCCTAACTGGTATAAATGTGCGTCTGATCCGAATCCACCAAGATCACCCCATCACAACCCCAGTGTAGGCCTACTTGGGTTACTGCTTCACCGGATCTTCAGCAGCAGGTAGGATCTCGCCATGTCCACTTACGCACACATTAATTGAATAATTCTCTCTCTCAATCAAATTAAAACCACTTATTGTAGTATTAACTATTATATCCAATTGGAGCTAACTCTTGAGGGGGGCTATAAGCCACTGGGAATTTACACTTAATATATTAATAATCAGTTTTAAACACCCTTAAATTCATAAACAGAATTTTAAAGTTGATAGATTTGACATCAACGTGGCAACGCTTGTGTGATGTTGACAGTGAGATTGTCAGTATGTAGTACTAGTTGATACTCACCTGAGAGCGTTGTATGGTCCGTTGGGGGGAAAGATTTAACATGAATGTTCTTGAATAACATGTTATACAATGTTTCCAGATGTCTTTTCGTGAGCACAAGGCCAGAAGAATGCAACAAGAGGAACAAGACTTGGCGCGTGAGTATTCGAGGACCGGCCGACGGAGAAAGATATATTCTGGGAGGAAGCCATTTATATTCAAAAATAAACATAATTAGAGAGTTTCTTATCATTTTCATTAATATAAAACAAAATATAGAATAAAATGTATTTACGGTTTACAAAGTAAGTCCCAACATTTTATTGAACCTTTTGTATGTTTTTATATTATATCAATGACAATTGTTAGAAAGTCCACAAAAATGCTTATTTTAGATAAAATAAATAATATATAGTGTGGGTAGGGCCTATATGTCTTATTAAAACATGAATAGATGGTTCAAGGAAAGAGATATTCCTTCATTTTTCATTTTAATTGACACTAGAAATGACCAATAATCTTCATTCAATAGAGCTGTGAAATAAATGTGTTTTCAATAATAATACTCTTCTTAAGAGCGAGCTATATCTTTGATTAAGATTGTTTTTGACTGACTGTACAGGTTATATAGAGTACCTATATTGTTTACAGAGGCTGAGGAGTTGATAAAAAGTCTCGGCCTGGACGGAAACAAGACCAGTGAGGCTGCCAGAAAGATACAGGTGAGTCGAGTCTTCTGAAACCTCCTAGCGAGAGCTAGTATTGACGTCAAAAATATAACTCTAAGAGAAACATTCTTTTTTTCAGGCGGCGTTTCGTAGTCACGGTGTCAAAAATATGCAATCGGAAGAAATGTATTTAGCAAGTAAGTAAACAGTATATGTACACATTTTCAGCTGAAAAGGGGAAATTTTAGAATGCACAGTGTTAGCTGGGTTATGAAAGAGACTTGTGACTCACCCCGTATCACCTATCCTAAACAAATCATTGCATTTGGCACAGCAACTCGGTATTAAATTGAGCCAATCATTGAGGACAAAAAACAAAACTTCTTCATAGCAAGAAAAAAAAATGATAAAAATGGACCTATGAGAAACTTCTCCAGATAAATCCTTCATTTATCAACCCGTTGAATTTACAGAAAGTCTCAGATACATGAAATAGTTGATGGTGATAACTCAAACAATTTGATTGAAAATAAACATGTGTCTTAATAAATTTCGTGTGACTTTAATTAAAATTTAACGCACAAAATGTATACTAAAACGATTGGCCCACATTAATAAATATATATTAAAACCAATAAAAATCCACAGTTGAAATCCTAAACAAAAAGTTGTCAATATTATAAAGGTAAACACCAGTGGCGGCTCGTGGCTAAACTTAGTGGGGGTGCTGCTCCAGAAAATTTTTAGCCTTTGTTTTAAAATTGTGTAAATGGAAAAAAAAACATGTATAAAAAGAAAATTTATTCAGGAAGTTGATAAAATCTTAACTAAAAATACCAAACTTTTTACTTACTTTAACTTAAATTGTTAGAGTTCAAACTGGATATATTCATTTAAAAATGAAATCCATTCTTTTTGTTTTAATTTGCGCAAAAAGTTCAATAATTTTCTCCTTGATTTATGAATGACAATTGAGGAAATTTATCCCCAATGAAAGTACTGCAAGCGCATTTAGTCTTTCTGTTAAATAAAAGAACAAAAAAAAAATCTAATAAAATAGCTGGAAGCAAAATAATAATCTAATTCTACACTCTTCTACACTTTACCACTTTCAAGAATATGGTACACGGTTTTTAAGCACAGCACACGCTGAGTAAAAAAAGACTTCCTTCCAATATCACTCCAGAGCCGGCACTGCGAGAGAAACAGTGCTCTCTCTACCTGTCAGTCCCGCCTTCCTCCCCACCACCCTCCTATTTGCGCATGCGCACAACAGTCAAACACCACGTCGCTGGCACTGTGGAGCGCAAGGTTTAATACAAAGATTTTGGTATATTTTTTATAAACTGAGAGATGGCTACTGAAGTACTGACATTAAGCTTAAGGAATATATATTGTACTGCAAAAATAAATAAAGAATTAAAGGAAAAAAGACTCATTATATTAAATGCTATCGATAACATCAAGTGGAAATAGGGGGTGCTGCAGTTCCGCAGTGCCTATACACGAGCCGCCACTGGTAAATAATTAAAATATTTATGAATTTATAAAAGACATGTAAAATTTAAGAACACAAAACCATTAGCTTTAAGTGTTATTAAATTTTTTGAAAAATTAACACGTTCAATACTATTGTCAGTTATTTCGCCCATCGTGCCTTTATATACATTTCAATGATGTGAGATATTTCAGATCGTCAGCTAATCGTCAGCCTTTAAGAATAAACTTATGTCTCGTGTGAGTTATAAAGCCCATCCCAATCAGTTCAGTTTGTTCAATTATAACGGCCACATTGAAAACCAAAAATTCTAAAAGGCCCGCTTGAAAATAAATTAAAATTTATCTCCATCATAAGTAAAGAGTAAAATAAAGTACCTTATTTTTATATAAAAATATATATTTAATATGGTATGTAAAATATTAGGACTAACCTTTATTTTTACTTTCTCATATCAAGAGAAGGTATTGTGATCGTGAGAAAATATATCTCACGGTCATGACGAATATTTCCGTTTTTGGGAAGACAACTCAATATAACGGATGTTTTCATTATTCTTGCCCCGTATCTGCCTGTCTGTCTGCCTCAACCTGACCACGGATCCAAAACGGCTCCATGGCTTTTGTTCAAAGGTGATATTTATATTCTATAGATCTATACCACAAACAATTTTTTACCTCAGCCTTTCAATACAGGGAAAGTTAATGATGAGTAATTTTGTTGACCTCCAAATTTGTAGAAAATGGCTCAAACAATTTTATTTAAAATGCAAAGCTAAGATTTGATTGACAGTTCGAATAGCACTGAGTAGATGGTCTTTTGGTAAACACTTGTTAAAGGGTAGTTTACTGATGGGATATATTTTTTAAATGCTAGATATTTCGAAAATGGCTCTACGATTTTGCTCAAAATATATATCTGGATATTGTGTGGTATGACAAATAAATATGTATTATTAATTTTGTTGTAGAAACTCATCTTTTTGTAGCTTACTGAGGATTGCTATTTTTTTAAAAAAATTCTAATATTTCAGGAAATGGCTTTAGCGATTTGGTTAAAAATTGGTATAAGGTTATTATTTTACATTATTCATAGTAATTTATTTTATTTATCTAAAATAAATTAATTTAACGGTGATTACATTAGGACTAAAATTTAAAGAATATGGAATATTTTAGATATTGACCTTGGTTGAATTACAAATGGGAATCCAAGAGGTTTTTCGTGATAAATAAGAATCCGTTTTTATTTTTACAGATAAAAAATAATTTTAGGGTTGTTTACAAGTATTTATTTTTTGAAAATTTAGACTCTATTAGTGTTATATTTGAACAGATTGAGTTACAACTTATAAATAAAGAGTGATGATTGCGCTAAACAAGATGGTGTGTTTGTTAAGTGAGTAAAGCTACTTAAGGAAAGTCTACTTAGAACATCATTTAGAAAACTATCTTCAAAGCCAGAATACACAATATGAGAAATTTTGTGCAACTGGGTCGTACCATTTCTTGTACAGAAATTTGAAAACCTTTTATTTGCAGCAATGGTGCAAATTTTGAGCTTTAAATTTTGTGCAAGTCACTTTTATAATATGAATACAAAGAGTGTACGTACGCCATGATCTCTCTGATATTTGTTTCTTTTCATAAGAAAAATAACTGGTAATCTGAGTACAAATGCTTCTCTGAAACAATAATCTAAAATATATACATAATACAAAACTAGTTAAAACAACTGTAAAAGATATGATCCAAGAAGTTATTGTTCATTTAACTTAATTAAACACCACTTTATTTGAGACTCGATGGTTGAAGGATCTCAATTAGTAAATTAGATAACGCTCCCAGATTATGTAATGTTTGTCACTCTAGTGATATGAGACGAGTGTAGATATCTACTGAGGTGATGTTGATAGATCATATCACTGTACTGAGGTGATGTTGATAGGTCATATCACTGTACTGAGGTGATGTTGATAGGTCTTATCACTGGCACTACTGAGGTGATGTTGATAGATCATATCACTGGCACTACTGAGGTGATGTTGATAGGTCATATCACTGGCACTACTGAGGTGATGTTGATAGATCATATCACTGGCACTACTGAGGTGATGTTGATAGATCATATCACTGGCACTACTGAGGTGATGTTGATAGATCATATCACTGGCACTACTGAGGTGATGTTGATAGATCATATCACTGGCACTACTGAGGTGATGTTGATAGATCATATCACTGGCACTACTGAGGTGATGTTGATAGATCATATCACTGGCACTACTGAGGTGATGTTGATAGATCATATCACTGGCACTACTGAGGTGATGTTGATAGATCATATCACTGGCACTACTGAGGTGATGTTGATAGATCATATCACTGGCACTACTGAGGTGATGTTGATAGATCATATCACTGGCACTACTGAGGTGATGTTGATAGATCATATCACTGGCACTACTGAGGTGATGTTGATAGATCATATCACTGGCACTACTGAGGTGATGTTGATAGATCATATCACTGGCACTACTGAGGTGATGTTGATAGATCATATCACTGGCACTACTGAGGTGATGTTGATAGATCATATCACTGGCACTACTGAGGTGATGTTGATAGATCATATCACTGGCACTACTGAGGTGATGTTGATAGATCATATCACTGGCACTACTGAGGTGATGTTGATAGATCATATCACTGGCACTACTGAGGTGATGTTGATAGATCATATCACTGGCACTACTGAGGTGATGTTGATAGATCATATCACTGGCACTACTGAGGTGATGTTGATAGATCATATCACTGGCACTACTGAGGTGATGTTGATAGATCATATCACTGGCACTACTGAGGTGATGTTGATAGATCATATCACTGGCACTACTGAGGTGATGTTGATAGATCATATCACTGGCACTACTGAGGTGATGTTGATAGATCATATCACTGGCACTACTGAGGTGATGTTGATAGATCATATCACTGGCACTACTGAGGTGATGTTGATAGATCATATCACTGGCACTACTGAGGTGATGTTGATAGATCATATCACTGGCACTACTGAGGTGATGTTGATAGATCATATCACTGGCACTACTGAGGTGATGTTGATAGATCATATCACTGGCACTACTGAGGTGATGTTGATAGATCATATCACTGGCACTACTGAGGTGATGTTGATAGATCATATCACTGGCACTACTGAGGTGATGTTGATAGATCATATCACTGGCACTACTGAGGTGATGTTGATAGATCATATCACTGGCACTACTGAGGTGATGTTGATAGATCATATCACTGGCACTACTGAGGTGATGTTGATAGATCATATCACTGGCACTACTGAGGTGATGTTGATAGATCATATCACTGGCACTACTGAGGTGATGTTGATAGATCATATCACTGGCACTACTGAGGTGATGTTGATAGATCATATCACTGGCACTACTGAGGTGATGTTGATAGATCATATCACTGGCACTACTGAGGTGATGTTGATAGATCATATCACTGGCACTACTGAGGTGATGTTGATAGATCATATCACTGGCACTACTGAGGTGATGTTGATAGATCATATCACTGGCACTACTGAGGTGATGTTGATAGATCATATCACTGGCACTACTGAGGTGATGTTGATAGATCATATCACTGGCACTACTGAGGTGATGTTGATAGATCATATCACTGGCACTACTGAGGTGATGTTGATAGATCATATCACTGGCACTACTGAGGTGATGTTGATAGATCATATCACTGGCACTACTGAGGTGATGTTGATAGATCATATCACTGGCACTACTGAGGTGATGTTGATAGATCATATCACTGGCACTACTGAGGTGATGTTGATAGATCATATCACTGGCACTACTGAGGTGATGTTGATAGATCATATCACTGGCACTACTGAGGTGATGTTGATAGATCATATCACTGGCACTACTGAGGTGATGTTGATAGATCATATCACTGGCACTACTGAGGTGATGTTGATAGATCATATCACTGGCACTACTGAGGTGATGTTGATAGATCATATCACTGGCACTACTGAGGTGATGTTGATAGATCATATCACTGGCACTACTGAGGTGATGTTGATAGATCATATCACTGGCACTACTGAGGTGATGTTGATAGATCATATCACTGGCACTACTGAGGTGATGTTGATAGATCATATCACTGGCACTACTGAGGTGATGTTGATAGATCATATCACTGGCACTACTGAGGTGATGTTGATAGATCATATCACTGGCACTACTGAGGTGATGTTGATAGATCATATCACTGGCACTACTGAGGTGATGTTGATAGATCATATCACTGGCACTACTGAGGTGATGTTGATAGATCATATCACTGGCACTACTGAGGTGATGTTGATAGATCATATCACTGGCACTACTGAGGTGATGTTGATAGATCATATCACTGGCACTACTGAGGTGATGTTGATAGATCATATCACTGGCACTACTGAGGTGATGTTGATAGATCATATCACTGGCACTACTGAGGTGATGTTGATAGATCATATCACTGGCACTACTGAGGTGATGTTGATAGATCATATCACTGGCACTACTGAGGTGATGTTGATAGATCATATCACTGGCACTACTGAGGTGATGTTGATAGATCATATCACTGGCACTACTGAGGTGATGTTGATAGATCATATCACTGGCACTACTGAGGTGATGTTGATAGATCATATCACTGGCACTACTGAGGTGATGTTGATAGATCATATCACTGGCACTACTGAGGTGATGTTGATAGATCATATCACTGGCACTACTGAGGTGATGTTGATAGATCATATCACTGGCACTACTGAGGTGATGTTGATAGATCATATCACTGGCACTACTGAGGTGATGTTGATAGATCATATCACTGGCACTACTGAGGTGATGTTGATAGATCATATCACTGGCACTACTGAGGTGATGTTGATAGATCATATCACTGGCACTACTGAGGTGATGTTGATAGATCATATCACTGGCACTACTGAGGTGATGTTGATAGATCATATCACTGGCACTACTGAGGTGATGTTGATAGATCATATCACTGGCACTACTGAGGTGATGTTGATAGATCATATCACTGGCACTACTGAGGTGATGTTGATAGATCATATCACTGGCACTACTGAGGTGATGTTGATAGATCATATCACTGGCACTACTGAGGTGATGTTGATAGATCATATCACTGGCACTACTGAGGTGATGTTGATAGATCATATCACTGGCACTACTGAGGTGATGTTGATAGATCATATCACTGGCACTACTGAGGTGATGTTGATAGATCATATCACTGGCACTACTGAGGTGATGTTGATAGATCATATCACTGGCACTACTGAGGTGATGTTGATAGATCATATCACTGGCACTACTGAGGTGATGTTGATAGATCATATCACTGGCACTACTGAGGTGATGTTGATAGATCATATCACTGGCACTACTGAGGTGATGTTGATAGATCATATCACTGGCACTACTGAGGTGATGTTGATAGATCATATCACTGGCACTACTGAGGTGATGTTGATAGATCATATCACTGGCACTACTGAGGTGATGTTGATAGATCATATCACTGGCACTACTGAGGTGATGTTGATAGATCATATCACTGGCACTACTGAGGTGATGTTGATAGATCATATCACTGGCACTACTGAGGTGATGTTGATAGATCATATCACTGGCACTACTGAGGTGATGTTGATAGATCATATCACTGGCACTACTGAGGTGATGTTGATAGATCATATCACTGGCACTACTGAGGTGATGTTGATAGATCATATCACTGGCACTACTGAGGTGATGTTGATAGATCATATCACTGGCACTACTGAGGTGATGTTGATAGATCATATCACTGGCACTACTGAGGTGATGTTGATAGATCATATCACTGGCACTACTGAGGTGATGTTGATAGATCATATCACTGGCACTACTGAGGTGATGTTGATAGATCATATCACTGGCACTACTGAGGTGATGTTGATAGATCATATCACTGGCACTACTGAGG
This sequence comes from Timema californicum, assembly GCA_902141385.1. NCBI lineage: Eukaryota > Metazoa > Arthropoda > Insecta > Phasmatodea > Timematidae > Timema > Timema californicum. Next base: position 28,139 of record CABFOW010002895.1, on the reverse strand, counting down.
TGATGTTGATAGATCATATCACTGGCACTACTGAGGTGATGTTGATAGATCATATCACTGGCACTACTGAGGTGATGTTGATAGATCATATCACTGGCACTACTGAGGTGATGTTGATAGATCATATCACTGGCACTACTGAGGTGATGTTGATAGATCATATCACTGGCACTACTGAGGTGATGTTGATAGATCATATCACTGGCACTACTGAGGTGATGTTGATAGATCATATCACTGGCACTACTGAGGTGATGTTGATAGATCATATCACTGGCACTACTGAGGTGATGTTGATAGATCATATCACTGGCACTACTGAGGTGATGTTGATAGATCATATCACTGGCACTACTGAGGTGATGTTGATAGATCATATCACTGGCACTACTGAGGTGATGTTGATAGATCATATCACTGGCACTACTGAGGTGATGTTGATAGATCATATCACTGGCACTACTGAGGTGATGTTGATAGATCATATCACTGGCACTACTGAGGTGATGTTGATAGATCATATCACTGGCACTACTGAGGTGATGTTGATAGATCATATCACTGGCACTACTGAGGTGATGTTGATAGATCATATCACTGGCACTACTGAGGTGATGTTGATAGATCATATCACTGGCACTACTGAGGTGATGTTGATAGATCATATCACTGGCACTACTGAGGTGATGTTGATAGATCATATCACTGGCACTACTGAGGTGATGTTGATAGATCATATCACTGGCACTACTGAGGTGATGTTGATAGATCATATCACTGGCACTACTGAGGTGATGTTGATAGATCATATCACTGGCACTACTGAGGTGATGTTGATAGATCATATCACTGGCACTACTGAGGTGATGTTGATAGATCATATCACTGGCACTACTGAGGTGATGTTGATAGATCATATCACTGGCACTACTGAGGTGATGTTGATAGATCATATCACTGGCACTACTGAGGTGATGTTGATAGATCATATCACTGGCACTACTGAGGTGATGTTGATAGATCATATCACTGGCACTACTGAGGTGATGTTGATAGATCATATCACTGGCACTACTGAGGTGATGTTGATAGATCATATCACTGGCACTACTGAGGTGATGTTGATAGATCATATCACTGGCACTACTGAGGTGATGTTGATAGATCATATCACTGGCACTACTGAGGTGATGTTGATAGATCATATCACTGGCACTACTGAGGTGATGTTGATAGATCATATCACTGGCACTACTGAGGTGATGTTGATAGATCATATCACTGGCACTACTGAGGTGATGTTGATAGATCATATCACTGGCACTACTGAGGTGATGTTGATAGATCATATCACTGGCACTACTGAGGTGATGTTGATAGATCATATCACTGGCACTACTGAGGTGATGTTGATAGATCATATCACTGGCACTACTGAGGTGATGTTGATAGATCATATCACTGGCACTACTGAGGTGATGTTGATAGATCATATCACTGGCACTACTGAGGTGATGTTGATAGATCATATCACTGGCACTACTGAGGTGATGTTGATAGATCATATCACTGGCACTACTGAGGTGATGTTGATAGATCATATCACTGGCACTACTGAGGTGATGTTGATAGATCATATCACTGGCACTACTGAGGTGATGTTGATAGATCATATCACTGGCACTACTGAGGTGATGTTGATAGATCATATCACTGGCACTACTGAGGTGATGTTGATAGATCATATCACTGGCACTACTGAGGTGATGTTGATAGATCATATCACTGGCACTACTGAGGTGATGTTGATAGATCATATCACTGGCACTACTGAGGTGATGTTGATAGATCGTATCACTGGCACTACTGAGGTGATGTTGATAGATCATATCACTGGCAACTCAGTCTGATTATTATTCCGTGAAGACCTGGGAAATTACCTGAACGTTCAATTCAACTGATGATCGTTAAATAAGAAATACCTCACTCCTCTTAGATGAACACCCAGCTTCCTGATTGGTTCAGATGAGCGAGAGGATTATGGGAGGAGATCTGTGGCAGATTTAGTGTGGGAAGGCAGAGGGCGACACTTGTAGCTTATGAATGACGCGGGAGTCTGTGGTTCGTGACTGCTTGGGCCTACCTCACGCCCCATTCAAGAGACAGACCTATCAACAGCATCGTGATGTGCTAGAATAGGTTGACCTACTGGTGACCAGGATACTGGTAGTTCTAGTAGGGACCTATAACTAACCACTTGTCCTAATAATTTACATCTTTTCTCTCTAATACATTCAGTGCTTTGTTTCTATTGGTATCGTACGCTCTCCGAAGGAAGGTATTCTTGTTGTTCACAGACGCTGAAAGCTTGCTGAAAGGACTGGGTCTTGATGCCGACACGGCCAATAAGGCAGCTCACAAGATTCAGGTATGGGTTTACTTCCCCGCGTACCACGTTCCAGCATCTTAACTGGCCTACGCTGATCACGTGAGGTGGAGGTTGATAGCATCTACCGGACATGCACCCTCAATTGCTGGGGGGTAGCGAGATAGTTGTATTGGCTCATCTAGGAATGTTCTCTATTCTAACAGTTTTCAAATAACACCCACACTGAGGAAGATACTTAGACCGATCCAATGGAGATGTATACACAATACTGAGCTGTATCCAATTGGAAAGTTATTTATTCCGACATTTATCAAACACACAGCAATGATGAAGTCCTGAGACAAGTTTAGTCTATAAGTCAATATTTACGTTCACCCCAGTCAAATGTTAAAATGTGCAATCTAAAGTAAAATGGCGGTAAGTTGCACCCATCTGACGTGTCGTAGCTTTGGGGCTCTCGTTTCTTGTTATATAGCCACGTCTTTTACCCGTTTGGGTCATACACTTATGTACTAATTACTCTAATGTGATAGGAATGAGAAAGGCTGAATTTAGAGGAAGTGTACCCTCATTTTCTGTGAAGGGAGAATGGGAAACTATCAAGGATAAAAAACACTCAGTTTACCCGACCAATATTTGAACCCCGATCTCCCATTCATCGTCAGTCCAGTATATTCCTAGAAAGACCTCTTATGGACTTAGCAATAGAAATAAACATTTATTATTATTATTATTATTAGCACCGCGTCTTACTACCCGTTCGGGTTATACGCACTTACGCTAATGTGTAATGGTAGGGTGATTGTGAGATGAAATGGAGGACCTACAGTTTAACGTGGAATCCGAACCACGGTGGAGGCCTGGCATTCCCCACATTCACAAGATGTCTTGTCAGAGGTGAAGGAAGGGTTTGGTAATCAGATAAATCTGTGCCGGGACCGAGGATTGAACCCCGGCCGCCAGCAATAAGTCTGACACCTTACCCCCTAGACCGCCAGGTCACAATAAACATTAATTAAGAGTAACTAAATGTTAAAACATAAGTAAGCTCGTGTGAGCTCAATTTCGTTTCAAATCCAACCAAACCCAGAGAGGGAATGATTGGTTATCTCATTGGTGAAGATCAATATATATTGTCCCCGCCACGAGGGAATCACTACCAAGTAATAATCTACTCGACCGGAGACGATGGGTGGGCGCTGTGTCCTCACCAGAAGTTATCCTCAAAGGTCAATACCGACACGAAACAAGTTCTAGAGATGGTTGTTGTTCCAGATGACGTTCCGTGAGCAGAAAGCCAGAGGGCTGCACCAGGGGCGTCACGAGTCCTCATGTGAGTCACGAGGAACACCCACACACTCAGCCGCGATGACATATTATAAGAACGCTCCACACATGTTGAGTCTAGCACTCACGAGCATTATTTATTTTTTGTGGGACAGTTTATTTGATTTTTTTAAATTTATAGTTCGTAGTTTTTGGGCAAATTTGGTTGAAAATCATCCACGATATTTTCATGGTTATATCAACCACTTAATCGTTTTTATACCAAATGCTTACGATTATAAAAGTTTGAAGTTCATTTTATATAACAATAAAAATATTCTAGGATTAATAATAAGCACCAAAAATATAAAACTGTAGGATAAATAAATTTAGCTTGAATACATTTAAAGTGTTTTTTTCCTTATTTTCACCATTTGGTGCTTACATTAATGGAGTCTCATGGTATTCAATATGTTCTCGCTAGCATAGCCTTCATAAAACATTTACCTTTCGTTCGGACTGACATTGCTGACTGTTACTGGGTTTGTAGATACTGCGGAACTGTCTAAGGGTCTGGGAATGGATGGACACACGGCCAATGAGGCTCCCGACACGACTCAGGTGAGTTGTCTGTCACCAGAGAAATGGTGCTCATTACATAAACTGATTGCCGGAGGTTAGGAATGAGGGTCAAGGTCAGAGTGATAGCGACAAGCTGAATACATCGTCACGTGACTCACAAAGCTATGGATTATAGGCTCCAGATAAACATATTCTTCTGCGGACATTTTTAGTGTACAGTACATCCTGGCAGGAGGACCCCTACAGGACATTTATAATGTACAGTACATCCTGGCAGGAGGACTCCTACAAGACATTTTAATTTACAGTACATCCTGGCAGGAGGACCCCTACAGGACATTTATAATGTACAGTACATCCTGGCAGGAGGACCCCTACAGGACATTTATAATGCACAGTACATCCTGGCAGGAGGACCCCTACAGGATATTTATAATGTACAGTACTTCCTGGCAGGAGGACCCCTACAGGACATTTATAATGTACAGTACATCCTGGCAGGAGGACCCCTACAGGACATTTATAATGTACATTACATCCTGGCAGGAGGACCCTAGAGGACATTTATAATGTACAGTACATCCTGGCAGGAGGACCCCTACAGGACATTTTGATGTACAGTACATCCTGGCAGGAGGACCCCTACAGGACATTTTGATGTACAGTACATCCTGGCAGGAAGACCCCTACAGGATATTTATAATGTACAGTACATCCTGGCAGGAGGACCCCTACAGGACATTTTAATGACTAAACCAAACTACCTGAGTTTTAAACGATTTAGAAAAAGAAAAGTTTACAATAAACTACAAGATTTAAAAAATAATGTTGGGAAATGTAATAGTTTTTAGTTTAGTTGTCACTACGTCATAGGTAGGCAACACTTGTCACTACGTCATAGGTAGGCAACACTTGTCACCACGTCATAGGTAGGCAACACTTGTCACTACGTCATAGGTAGGCAACACATGTCACTACGTCATAGGTAAGCAACACTTGTCACTACGTCATAGGTAGGCAATACTTGTCACTACGTCATGGGCAGGCAACACTTGTCACTACGTCATAGGTAGGCAACACATGTCACTACGTCATAGGTAAGCAACACATGTCACTACGTCATAGGTAGGCAACACTTGTCACTACGTCATAGGTAGGCAACACTTGTCACCACGTCATAGGTAAGCAACACTTGTCACTACGTCATAGGTAGGCAACACTTGTCACTACGTCATGGGTAGGCAACACTTGTCACTACGTCATAGGTAGGCAACACTTGTCACTACGTCATGGGTAGGCAACACTTGTCACCACGTCATAGGTAAGCAAAGTTCTTATTCGAAACTCTCGCTAATGCTTTATGGTTCTGTTTTCATATAAAACCCAATATCCTCAGGAGTGTTTGCATCTTCTCATTTAATAAACAATATTACCCACTTTGGTGGCCGCATAGTCTCAGGAAGCAGTCCGCAACCTACGGCCACTGATTCAATCTGTTCCACAAAGGTTTGAGAAAATAAATAACAATATGTACAAAACATAAACTAGTAGCTAATTACGATTTGAGAAATATAATGTAAACTCTTATTTCAAATTATTTTTCTATTGGCCCACCAAATTATGTTTAAATCCATACGGCCTGTGATATCAAACACATTGCCGCCCTCTGGTCTAGGGCGTCACTCTCATACCAGACTGTTCCTCTGACGGGGAGATCGGGGTTTCAATCCTTGGTCAGTTGGTAACAGTGATATTTACCCCCCTGAGATGTGTGTGGACCGAACATACCGCAAGCACAGTTTTAATAATCTCTGCTTAGCCTGGCAACACTGCAAGGCATGCCACTAGTATTACACGGAGTGATAGCTACACGTGATCTCAAATTGGGAGGAACTACTAATATTATGAAGCAGGAGACGCGCAATGTTACCATGGTTAGACAAGGGTCACTGAATGGGTTTAGCTACTTCAGTCAAACTTACTACATCCCAAAGTAATAGCACCATACATAATGGGAGATTAGAACAAACATGGCTATTAATATAGACACACAGTCCAGTACATTGAGAGAGTCACCAGGCAATAGACACACAGTCCAGTACTATTGAGAGAGTCACCAGGCAATAGACACACAGTCCAGTACATAGAGAGAGTCACCAGGCAATAGACACATAGTCCAGTACATAGAGAGAGTCACCAGGCAATAGACACACAGTCCAGTACATTGAGAGAGTCACCAGGCAATAGACTCACAGTCCAGTACATTGAGAGAGTCACCAGGCAATAGTCACTTGCTATAATTATGCTGTAAAGTGTTTTCACCCTATCAGGGAGTGAACCCTGGTCCACCATCACACAGCACATCTGTCAGTGGCACCTTGTTTAGCTGAGTCTCTTGGAACTAATGAACCTCTTCCCCTCCTTCTGATATCCTCCACACGGATGTGTGAATAGTAGCAGCCTTGGATTGTAAAACTAGAGATAGTGAGTTGTCACCGAACAACAGCACTTCGGCTATGTCAATCCAGTTGTCTCTTGTTGCAGTCCGTGCTCAGACGAAACGGGGATAAGATGGCTGACATGGATGAGAGGTCCACTGAAGACAAACGTAAGTAGAACTAACACTATAACAGCAGACCAAGCAGACACCAGGGACGTCAGACAGACACGCTAAGAGAGACAGGTCTATCTTGTCCACAGGGATGGACGGCTCCAAGACAGGTCCTGGTCCGAGGATCGAGGACTACCTCGAGCAGTCTGGGATTGACTATGAGGAAGCGACCAAGGCTGCAATCAACATACAGGTGAGATACAGGCTGCGTCCGTGATGGACGTGCGCCATGAGATACTCTTTCATGCCGCCATCTCTACACCACAACATTGTAATTAAAGAGAACTTTTAACGAACATTACAATGATTTGTTATCTTGTGTTGGTTTCTCAGGAGAAGTTTAAGGTGAAATGGAAGGGAATACGTGTTTAAGGCAGTATCTTTGAAGTTTTTATATTATGTTTTGATTGGTGAACCTGTAGATAGGAAACGAGCCGAGGACCCATGTCCCAGAAGTAAGCTTTCAATAAGAGAATATGATACTGGATGCGACTCAGTAACCTAAAGTTTACTTAAATAGTCTAAAAAATTTATTCATAAGCAATTCACGATATGCTACAAGTATTCTATAAAATATTATTACTTTTATTATTACTTTTATTATTATCATTAGCACATCGTCTTACTACCCGTTCGGGTTATACGCACTTACGCTAATGTGTAATGGTAGGGTGATTGTGAGATGAAATGGAGGACCTAGGTTAACGTGGGATCCGAACCACGGTGGAGGCCTGGCATTCCCCACATTCACAAGATGTCTTGTCAGAGGTGAAGGAAGGGTTTAGTAATCAGATAAATCTTTGCCGAGACCGAGGATTGAACCCCGGCCGCCAGCACAGAATTCTGACACCTTACACCTAGACCGCAAGGTCATCCAATTATCATTAAAATTGTTTACATTTAAATGAAATAAATAAATATAAACTAAGTTTGTTTTGCATATTAAAATGAATGCGATTTTTGTTTCTTGCGTCGTTTCTTTTATTTCCCCAAATAATATAGTATGGTCCTATAAATGCACAAGATATTATTTACATTAAAAGTACCTTTTTATTTAATTTGTTTTCTGTTGCTGTTTATTAAAATGGCTAAGGTTTTGTTGATTATATTATCATCGTTGTAAAATAGATTAAAATATAACCTAATATATTTTTGAACACACGTACTGCAGGGCTATTCTGACCACTCGAAAACATTGGTCAGCTCACGTGTTGTCGTGATAAGTTACCGAAACAGCGATTCTGTCCGAACATCGCTTCGTGACGGGAACACCATGGCTGCCATGGCAAACAGTATTCAACAATATTTGGTTTTTAGCACTGTTTATTTAAGTTGGCAGCATATTTTACCCAGAGCTCATTGCTTCTTGTTTACTTTTGATTATATTTGCGATTTTAAAATTAGCAGACGACACGTTTTTTTACTAATGATTAGTATTTATTTTATTATTAGTCATCACATTATTCGAAAGTCTTGATCAATCAATTTATTGGTTACTATTTCTTTAATTTAGTTACTATTAATATGGTATTTATTGGGGTGTTTTAATATTTTATGTAGGTCTAATATTGGGAATATCAAGTTTGGCCTAATTTTCAGTATCATTATTTATAACTATACCTAGGTTTACAAACAGAATGCGATGCTTATTAAGGGCATTACCGTACGTTTGTTTTATCTTTATTGACGGAAAAGTTTATATTATT
>CABFOW010002894.1:65729-88263 GCA_902141385.1 Timema californicum | reverse complement strand
TACAAATAACTCATTTTCTATTTTATGTATTCTGTTCAAATTTATTAGTCAATATCAATAAAACTACACCATGTTATTTTTGGCATATTTCTTCATAATTTAGTTTCCTGTTTTGGTCATCCTTTTTGGTGTTCAAAACACTAATGTTTTGAGTACAAGTCAAGGACACTATAAGTAAACGGGCATTGTTTACTTTTCTCTTGCATTTCTCACCGCCCTCTGCAAATTTACTACCTTATTATTTTAGTTTAATTTTCTTATTGTGCGCCAGCCTTAGTCTTCTAGGAAGAGTAAGGGCGGCGGTACATGTTGTGAATATTTTTTGGAAAACATAAATAATTCATTATAAAAAATATATTTTTTCTTAACACTTGTATCTTATTAAACGTCTGAGTTATTCGCTAATGTACTAATTACGCTTATGGGTTAGGGATGAGGGAGGTTGAATTTTGAGGGGTTGCGCTCAAATTTGCATGATAAAAGAGAGTGGAAAACCGTTTATGAAAAAACCCACCCTCAGTGCGCCCGACTGTGATCAAACTCCGATCTCCACGTTATCGGCAGTCTAGTCCATTGTCAGAGTAGCACCTCAGACCACGAGACCACCAAAGAAATAAGCAGCAATTAGAAATGCAATATTGAGCAAAACCATTAGTAGTCCATATGTTTTTAAGAAAATCCCTCAAAATTAAGATTCACTTTAAATTATGGCAGCCAAAATCATCAACAAAAGCTAACAAGTGGGCTATTTTATGCAGCTATTAGATTTTATACTTACACTCGATGTTTCTGAATAAGATTACTGAATGATGATCTTCCTTCTAGAAAAAACCTTAAAACTGGTAGGTAGGTAAACCTACTAAATTTGTTTAGAAAAGTGAGTTATCTTTTTAAAGTGACTTTAAATTATTAACAAAAAGAAACGTAACTAAAAGTGAAAAAAGTGACCCATTGGCATCCCTGAGTTAAGGGTAAGATTGGGTATTTTATTCCCCAAAGAAATATGCCGATGTTGCTCAACTACTTCCATGATTCTGTGTTTGGTGGCCATTGTGGTATCCTGAAAACCGAGTGTAAGATCTCGAAGGAATTCTTCTGGGCAAATTTGTGCAATGACGCCAGAGATTAGGCACGCAGGTGCAAGCCTTATTAGAAAGCTAAACCCTCTCAAAACTAGAGGACCGGGTTTCACTCGGCCGACAAAGCTAGGCGTCCTTGGGAGGTTTTTGTAGACTTTGGATGGCTCCTCACCCGCTCCTCCCAAAGGAATACCTCGGTTCTGGTTATGATGGATGCGTTTTATAAATATATTGTGTTAATACCCCTCAGGAATATGAGAGCTACGACCACCACTAATGCTGTTTCCAAGCGTGTGTGGGCGCTGTTAGGAGCCCCCTCTCCCCCCGGTCATTGGAAGTGAAAGCGGGCGTTGTTTTAGATCTAAGACGTTCAGAACATGTGTTTTTCGTGAATTTTACACGTGACTATCTGCCCCTGTAAGCCATAGCCGAATCGTGTGAAGGTATTTAATCGTAACCTGAATCTTTCACTCACCATTTTCCCCCCACTGAGACAGACATCTTGACTTTCTGAATTTGGATTTAACTCGGCGTTCTACGAGTCTACTAGGACTACTCTCACCTCTGTTTTTATTAATAGAGATGTGAACCATCCCCTACTAGCCATAAGGGATGATGTGATGATCCACTAACTGACTGACTGACGCTAGTGACCATCCGTATTCGGAATAATACGAGCTGGCATTTCCCAACTTGAAAAAATCGCAGAAAACGGTGGCTCCCACTTATAACCGGGGACGCATTCCCGCGCCGTTTAGAGTTGGATATAATGTTGTGTGTAGAGGTTTCCCACACAGCTGTGCAGCTGATATGACTTCAGCAAAACTGGCTTATAAATGGAGTGGCCCGTGGTTGGTGGAGAAATTCCTCACACCTATGTCTGTTCTATTGACAGAGGTGGCAGACCCCTCTTTTGTCCGTAGTGCTCATATCAGCCACCTGAAGAAAATGATATCATGAGACAAGTGACCTCCTTCCTTTGTGTATGAGTAATATGTTTTTTGTAATGGTAAAATATTGTCATGCTGATCATTGACGTTAAGTATTATTTTACATGTTTTTACACTAAACTTATTCGACTGTCCCCCCCCAAATAATTGTCACGACCCAGGACGTTTGTGTGAAGCTTAGTACAGCATCTCAAACTATGAATAGTTGTGTTGCCACCAAGAATTTTTGTGTAATCTGTTGACTAATGTAAATGTATAAATCACTACCAGCATGCTGGGGATGCCCCCGCTATCTCCCCATTACTTTCTGTGGGGTCAAAACTTGAAGTGGTGTGGTGAATTCACGCCCGGAGTTTGGTGGCTTGGACTGAACTTGTCAAAAGCACTCAAGGTTCTTTGTGTGTTCCGGCATGTTTATTAATATAAGTTAACGTCTGTATAGCATGTGTTCCCAGATACACCTCCTAAACTACCGTTTGGTGGCCCTTAGTCCAAGTACTTCCATCATGGCAATAGCTGCAAGCTGGACCACCACAAGGAGCCATTTGGGAAGAACTCACCACTGAGACTGGCGCACCTTAAGTGAAAATTCATCTCGAGGCAGCGAGTATACTGCTACTTCCATCACACATTCCCGTCGTCACCTGTTCGAGTGATTAAGTCTCTAACTTGGGTCCTGCTAGAGTTGAAAGCAATGTGTCATCAGAAATCAGCTAGTAGCGACGACGATGGCGCCTCCTCGCTGTTCAACCACAGAGCTAAATGCCTTCGTCTTCAAAAGAGGGGGAGACTTGTAACATCACCACTAGTTGTGATCAACAAAGCCCCAATATCCAAGCGGAAAAGGGTAGAACATTCCGTAGTTTTCCACTACTAGAATCTCCTACACCTGCTCCTTGTATTCCATTGGATCAACGCATGCTCGATGTTCCCCTTACTTTGCTTTCTGTTTGATCCGTCTCCGGGATCACGTGGTTTTCTTGGGCTATATATTGACATGTTTCGGCTTTATTGTTACTCACTATACTATCGGCTTCAGCATAGGTAAGCAGTGCTATCTACGGAAAACTTGTTTTTATATATAGATATATATTCAAAATTATCTTTTAGAAAATCTTTATCCAATATTTCCCAAATTTATATTTTCGACTTAAATATTTATCTAATTGTTGGCGACAAATATAGGATGGTCTCTTGTGGGCCCAGTTTAATAACTAAAAATGTAATTTGTTTGTCTTATTGTCACCATATGGCATTGTTTGATAGCCATGTTAAATAACTTTGTCTATAGGCCGCTAGTTTCATTCTCAATTGTAAATTAACTTATCTCTAGACAACGAGATGGCGAGTGTTTATCTGTAGTAGTCTTTTGGTCAATAGATGGTGTTGGCAAATATTTAATATAAATGTAATGCTATAACTTTTAGTGATTTTACAACTTCTGTGCTTTCTACTATGAATAATTTTGGCATAATCTTAAATTTAATATTGTTGCTAATTGCTATATTAATTTGTTAATCTCAGAGTATGTTATCCTCTTCTTTAGGGACTTTAAATAGTACCTGTGACTTAGGTCTAAAAAATAATTATATATTGGACCTCATTCTGAAGGTGTAGGCGATATATTAATCCGACTCGTATTTAAAGAATTAGCCTAATCATGGGCCAATGCCGACTCCCTGCGTCTACACTTTGTTTCTGTATTTCTGTACTTATCTATTATCTCGTTTCTTATTTAATAAATGTAAAAATATGTTACACGTTGCCTTTTCATTCTTTTTGGGGGATATTTAGGGCTGAAGGTTAAATGTGGATGATATATCTATTTTAGCACAAAAAACAAAAGAAAGCCAAAAATATATCTAGTGTACTTAGAGTTGAATTTCTAAGAATTTTGCAAAAAACTAAAATAAAACTGAAGGGGTACCACTTCTACTTTCTTTGTTATCAATGATATAATTATATTAACTATATTTTCTAGTTCTATGGATATTAAATATTTTATGTCACTGTCAACTTTTCACAACGTTGTCGCGGAAGCTTCTCAGATGTATTTAGGCTATCTTTGGAGTTATTTGCAAAGTCAGACACCTTGATATAGCGTTTCCAGTGAGGCAAGTCTGCAAATATTCCAAAAGTGCTAAAAGAAATCACTGGATGTGTCAAGAAAACTACTCAATGTCTCAAAGCTACAGTCAACTATGGAGTCATGTAACCTTGGTATTATTTTGTACCTATTGACCACATGCTCGGCATCATCTTTTTTTTTTTTTTNTCTTTTTTTTTTTTTTTAGGTTACTTCATGTGTTCCCAACAAATCAAGTTGTTACTAAACTTTTCTGGCTATTATTTAGCAACCTACTATTATGCTTTAAGATATGAACACAAACATGCAAAAATAAAATGGTAAAATAATCATTGAATTATTATTACCAGTAATGTACAGAAGTTTATGTCTATAAATAAATATATTAATTAATCCAATTTTAATTTTAAAAACTATCAAACACATTAAAATAAACGTACAACCCGAACGGGTAGTAAGACGCGGTGCTAAATATTATTATTATTACATTAAAATATTTAAAAGATAGATATTTCACACTTTTATGTTTGGCAGTAAAAACATTTATTGAGATCAATAATATAAAAGTATAAAAAGATTGTTCCACAATCAGGGTAGCCACTATTTTCGTACTACAAAAATTCTTTGCTTTAAAGGTTTTCCAAAAGGAATTCCCATTTTACCAAACAACTTAGAAGTATAAAGAGATCAAGGTTTCCTTTTTCATACAATGTAATAATGTAAAGTCTTTTTATATGTTTAAAACAGGGTGATTTGAGCTTGTTGAGGTAAAATATGCAGTCTTTAATCAGCCCAAACAAATCAGTCATTAAATACATGTTTAAATATCTTTTTAGTTGATTTTTTATTGTGAATACTGGACTTTTTGTGTTTTGTTAGACCCCACAAGGCCTTGAATTTACTTCCACACAAATCACACTGATATTTTTTCTCCCCGGTGTGAATAACCATGTGGAAATTTAGTTGAGCGTTTGTCATAAAACTTTTACCGCACACCCCACAGTGATGATTTTTGTCTTTGTTGTGATAGTGTAAGTGCACTGCTATACGACTTTGACGGAAATATTTCCCACATTTCGGACACACGACCGTCGCAGTCAAACCCATTGTTTCTGGGTGAATGTTTCTAATATGGTTATATATGTGATGTCTACCTTTTAAACTGATGTTACACTTGGCACATGTGAATGTTTTATCATTATGTGTGACTAAATGTCTTTTTAACCTACTTTGAGATTTGAATACTTTGCCACATATGTCACAAATAGTGTTTGTGACCTTTGAATGTATGAGTAAATGTGGGTAAAATCCCTGTCTTGTAGAGAGTTTGCCACAGAGGTGACACAAGTAATTCTTTTTAACCCCCTCTGGTGTATGAATTGCCTTGTGCTGCTCTAAAGATTGAGTGCTACAAAAACCTTTCAAACATATTGAACATTTATGAGGTGTTTTATCAAAATGTGTTTGTCTATGTATCCTAAGGCCACGTGATTTATTTAGAAATACTCCACAGATATCACAAGATATACCAGGATCTTTGTGAATTCTCATATGATAATAGAGACTGTGATTATGTGTGAATCTTTTTCCACAAACTGTACAAGATAACGGAGGAATATTTTCCCCAGAAGGTGGTTTATAACATTCTTCTCGTCCCGTGGGAGGTGAGTCTTCCTCAGAGATGTAGCCGAAAGAATTCTTGTAACCTGCAGAATAAAAATTAAAGGTGGAATTATTAAATATCTTACTCAAATTATTGATATTTTTCAATGTTGAGCCTCTAGATCACAAAAATTTAAAATTTGTATTTGTATACATCCGGACCTAGATTCACAAGACCTAGAACTTTGTGCAGTAGCAAACACAGACCAAACATTTAATGTTGGTTGACATGAACAGTGTACACATAACCTATGTGTCTGATGACTTGACACCCGGATAGCCCTCAAACAAAGAACCTTGCAGGCGCCACTTAAGACTCCTTTTTGGATGCATTCAATATGTAGTGTTGCGGCACTGCACTGTACTGAAGCATCCTTGCAAAGGGATCAGTTTGCTGCAAGGGTGTTCTGGGAGTATTTCGCAGTCTTTCTTCCTAGTTACCCAAAATGAAATAAATTTGCTGTCTGATCTCAAAGTGGTTACTTAATTGTATAACTGTAGGCTGCACCTAGTTCATGGGGAAGCCTAAAATTCATCAGAACACTTTGTTGCTGCTGCCGATAGGCTTGCACCTTATATACCCTGTTTGCAGGAGTAGTTTATTCATGCATGTTAGATACTGCCTGGTCACTAGCACTGTGAACATGCAAATAAATGATTTTATCGAGCTACAGTATTTTACGTTTATGTGGGCATTGAATATTTCGGGTGGATTGGAGAGTGTGGAGCAATCCAGCTATTCCTAGTGTCCACAATACCATAACCACCAGTTTCAATGTTGATGTGGGATATACATTTGTCGTCAGCTGGGATACGTCTCATGTACAACAGATAACCATTATAAGTGGTCTGAGTTTCCTTGAATAGGAACCTGCGGTATCCTCTTGTACTTATACCATTATTTATGCTTGTAGAGTTAGGATAGATTGTACCAGAGGGACAATGCATCATTTCGTTCAGAACTGTTTCAATGCCAGGGTCAGATATCTATACATTAATAACATTAATATGAGATAAAACTGGGAGAAGGAAAAGTGAAGTTTATTATATCACGCTTACAAAAGTGATATAGTATAGATAAAGAAAGTGTCATACATTGGGACTGATTAAACGGATTAAAGTGGACAAATATATATGTATAGTGACATTGTTAAAATTAATATTAAAGTAATAAAACAAATAAGTTAGACTAATATTGTGAAGAAACAAACTTAAATAGTTTTTTATATAATGTTACCTTGTTATATCATATAAGTATGGTTCTATAAGGCATAATAAAAATTGCCATGAAAATTATTAACACATATTAAAACATTTCAACGTTCCAAGCAATATAATTTTAGTATTGTGAAATGGTTAGAAAACATTAAATACATTACTTGAAATATAAACATGTCAGATAAAGTTTGTTAAATACTTTGCAGTAATAAGAGAAAATTCTATGTGAAATTAGATGGGTGTTGCTTATAAAACATTAATAGATTAATAAAGTTAAAGTTTGTTACACACTATACAGTATTTTTATTTATCTACCACTGCATCTTATTACCCCTTCGGGTTGAACGCTTAAGTACTAATTACGCTTACGGGTTAGGAATTTGGAGGGTTAAAGCTTATAGTAAGTGAACCCGCATTTGTGTGGAGTGAGAGTGAAAAACCATTTAGGAAAAGCACCCCCAGCTCACCCGACAAAGATTCAAACCTCAATCTCCCCATTCTCGACAGTCTAGATCAACATGAAACTAGAGCGCTAGCTAACTCTGCCACCGAGGCGAGTTAAGCTGCAGTAATAAGAGACAATTATTTGTTGAATTAGATGGGTGTTGTTTAAAAACATTCATAAAGTAATAAAGTCAGAGATAAAGTTTGTTACATACGATGCGGTAATAAGAGACAATTATTTGTGAAAGTAGATGGGTGTTGTTTAGAGACATTCATAAAGTAATTCAGTTAAATAAGGGCCAAAGTTCTTAAGAGAAAGAATCTCTTGCGCCTTCAGATTGATGTCCAACAGGAAAATTATACATTTAACACGTTTAGGCAATTAAATTGCCATCTTTAAGAAAAGAGTTTTGAGATTTAAAAGGTGAAAATTGTGAATCAGTGCATGATGTTGAACAATAATACAAAATCCTCACCGTATCAATAGCTGTCTTAGCAACAACTCTGCTGTGATGTCTGGCAACTTTGGGTTGCATGTCTTGGTTATGAACTGTCAAGATGGCCAAAGCGCCTGATTAAATTTAATGGATCTTGCACTTGTTCGTGCAAATAACATGAGCTAATGGTAAACGTCAATGGAAGAATGACCATTATCTTTGGCCATTGCGTCCATTAAATGAATGCAATTATCTACTCGAAGTCTTCCCTGATTCAACATGAAGTAGAAAGAGCTCTTGTATCAATTTGGGCATAGATATATGTAGTAAAATGCTTCAATAATTGCCTATAGCGTGAAAATGCATCAAAAGGATAAATTTGTACCATTATTTAATGAGCATAAAATAACATTGTTGAAACCTTTTTGTTAGGAATGGAGAGTTGGTCCATGTTAGAGTGAAGTGTTGGCCATCCCAGAAGATGTGAGGATATTGTAGTGCATCAACTACCTTGATGAGAGATACAAAGAGTTGTCAGAGAACAAACTCATTGCTCACTATGACGATGGCTACATCGTTAATGGTGGGTACATTTTCACCAGGTCATCATAAGTAACAACTTTGTACTTATTAGCTTGCCACTGCTCAGTAACTATTTTTAAAAGTGTGAATTAGTTGTTTTTTTATGAAGCATCAGCTGCAGATTAACCACCTTGATTGTAATGACAGTGTCTGTCCAACTCCGTGGCATGATCAAACGGGGGAAATTAATTCTTAAGAAATTTTGCTGATAACTGGGCGCTGGCAGTAGGTATCCAAAGCGGGGATATATTGGACCTAAAACAGTGAAAGTAACTGGATAATTAATTAGCACAGATCTTGGGCACTAATCCCCAAAAAAGGTCATCTGAAAGCATGTGTTTTACTGGTGAGCCTTCTAAAGAAAGTCTTTGGAAGGTGTCTTCGTCAAAAGTAAGTAAAGTCCTCAGGGATCCAGACGGTTCCTCAAGTAAAGGCAGCTGTACAATACCATTAAGGAAACATATTCCTAGAGCCTTACCTTTCCATTTGAGTGCATAACAAACGTACACTCTTTACACATTTTGCCAATTTGAATCAAGTTGTGCAAGCTATACTCAATCTGAGGATCATATTATTCAAAAGCATAATTCTTGAAACGACCCCACATCATACACATGAGATTGTGCCTTTGCTCTCCCCTTGTGTTAAGTAATGCTTGTCTTCTCTCAGGATATTGGGCTAGATGCTACTAAGCATGTCTTGATGCATATGTGGTTAAATGAACCTCCTATAGCTCCAAACTCTCAAAGGGAAATAAATGTATGATGCAACACACAGACTTTATTACTTCTGTAACGAAAAATTATTAAAGAAATACAATCCAAATATATTAATATAATACTGGACTACTAAGGAGATAATCAACACAAGCACTTTAATTGGGTGAGAAAGTTAACAGTTTAAGAGAAACCAATTTAAAATTAAATATTCTAAAAAGAAATCACTTCAAATGGCATGAAAGCAACAAGCAATTTATAATTTAACTACCAATATCACCCATTCTTTTTATGGCTACAAACTGTCTATCAAACATTCCATGTACAATGCAATCTCTTCCCAAGATCAATTATAATATTGGTGAAACAGAAAAAAATACACTGGTATAGAAATGTGAGTGAACAAAAAAAAGCATTATATTTTACCAAAGAGGATAGATAAAATAATAAACACTGTGACAGAACCATAATGAAATAAGAACAGGGGGGTGGAGGCGTATTATGTAAGAACATTTTCTCTTTCTGGATCCCTAACTCCCCTTTGTAAGCCAAAATAAACAAATGCCCAGCCTTTTTTTTGCTTGATTTATGTTGGTGTAACTTTTTTTTTTGTAATTTGTTCACAGGAATAACCATTATTTCCTATGCAGTTTATAAATAAATTGCTGGCAGTTATTAAAGTAGAGGTGTAAATTAATGGTGCGAAATAGTTCACAATAAACAAGTGTTGTAAAATAAATTTAAATTTATTGTACTAAACAGATAAATTAAAAAAGTTATATAATTATTTTAATTCTAATTTACATTAGGCCCATTGTAATTAAAAAAATATTATAAGTGAACACAAGAATAATAATTAGCTACCTCTTAAATATAATTTGATGACCAGGATCTTTGAATCCACATCTCAACACATTTAGTTATTATGTGGACATTTGGGGTAGCCGGGTCACTGCACCGTCCTTGCCCCCCCCACCCTTCCCCTACTCCTTAGCAGCAGAAATAAGTATAGTTTGAACCTGCCCTCACCCGGGTCAATGTCCTTCAAGTACATAAAGCAACATCGTGAGTAACAATTCACTCCACTGTGTCAGATTATATTAATTTTAATCTTTTTGCCATCATCCCTAGATATGCGCTAGTTTCTATCTAATAGTTTTGTAAATTTGCCAGCCATCCCATTTAGAACTTTCTTTTAATTATTGTTATAATTTTCTTGCGTGTAATTAATGATTTAAATTTTCAGCTCTCCATTCCCCAGACCTTTTTTTGCATCAAAGAGTAACAGACAAAGATACCAACTAATTTTTATATATTAGTTTTTCTTTCAAGATCTACATCATGAGTAATATAAAAGTATATTGTCTAATTTTTGGCTACTTCATCTGGTGACCAAGAAATCACCGGTGAACTCTCCAATGCTTCGCACAATGCTTCGGCAAGAGCCAGAAGACCTCCAAAATGGCGCTAAATGACTATGATACTTCCAAAAGAAACAAATAAGTCTGGAATGTATTAATATTTATAAAGCATAACTAGTGCTTACAGCAAACTCATGTGTCATCAACTCAATACCAATCGACTTGTGTTGATGAGCGGAGTGACCTTTTTATGGATGATGTTTGCGATAGATGTTATTGTGTGAAGCCCAACACTCGATGCTTGTATTAGTTTAGTAATTAAGTTGATAGTTTCCTGAATTGTATAGTGAGTAATATTGTACGCTACCTTTGCTGTTGAGTTGATCCTGATGACTGTCCAGCATTTTCCCTCCTTTTCATCTAAGACCAGTAGGAAGCTAGTATTTAAAAAAAAAGTCTGTAGTTATAAGCTCACAGTCCTGTAAACAAATGAAATATGTAAGAGATTATTTTCTTTATGTAGTGAATTTTTACTGATCCATGAATATCATAATCAATGATTTAGTTTTTATTAAAAGTTTAACAAATCCACAAAATTGTTGTCAAGCAAATGGTATATTTATGATTTTATTTTACTACAATATAAAATTAAAAGAGACTACCCATTGTTTTCAGTTAATAAGTTGTGTAGGCAGTTGCAAAATTCCATTAAAAAACCATACATTTTGATATTTAATTATCATTAAACCATGAAAAAATCAGTATCCCTAAAGTGAATATTAGTTCAAAAAGCCAGAAATTGTATTTTAATAAAGTGGAGTTTAGTGGCCGGTTTTCGCCAAAGTTTAAAATGATGATTGAAACTATAGGAAAATAAACCAAATTAATCTTTGTCGTGAGAACCTTGACACACTTGTGGGTTGTACAAAGGTAAAGTCTTATCTCTTGATAAGGTAATTATTAGTCATTACCTTGAGCAGTTTGTGTGACAGGTACAGGATGCTGCTACTCGTTCATCTTTCGCTCCAAATGAATGAATGCTATTGTAACAGGAAGAGATGAATTCTCATTCTTATTTCTGTTCAAGAGTTCTTGCTTCACAATTTAAGATGATAATGTTTCTTATTGTTCTTGTTCAAGTTATTGTTTCACATTGTTAAATGTTGTGTGTTAAATTGTTATACACTACTATTATATGTTTCTTGTTTGAAACAGTTAAATGTCATAAGAACTGGTGATATGTCATATTGCCCTTTTTTTCAAACTTTTTGCGCTTGTTTCCTATCATAGAATAAATGAGGTAATGTGTAATTTTTAGAAAATTGCTTTAAAGACTAGCAGGTCCTTTTAATAAAATAATGTATGTGAAATCTCTATGAAACAAAATTATTAATATCTCTCGGCACATATGTAGGAATATTAGAAGAAACAAAAAGTCCCTCAGTCATTGCAAGTTGGGATAATCCACTCATAGCTGCATTCACCTTTCTCTGAAAAAACAAATAGTTCAGCAAGGTCAGTAATAAAAACAGAGGGTATTTCTTCATTTCTTTTTGGCATCGCAAGATTTAAGAAATCTTTCAAAATTGAACATTTTGTGAGAACCTACCTTCCTTACTTGTGCATTAATTGTAAAATGCCAATGTCACGTTTGTGATCATAGTATACTAAGACTACTAACTGAACATGTTAATGGAAAGTGCCAATGTCACGTTTGTGATCATAGTATACTAAGACTACTAATTGAACATGTTAATGGAAAGTGCCAATGTCACGTTTGTGATCATAGTATACTAAGACTACTAACTGAGCATGTAATGGAAAGAGCCAGTGTCATGTTTGTGATCATAGTGTACTAAGACTACTAACTGAACATGTTAATGGAAAGTGCCAATGTCACGTTTGTGATCATAGTATACTAAGACTACTAACTGAACATGTTAATGGAAAGTGCCAATGTCATGTTTGTGATCATAGTATACTAAAACTACTAACTGAGCATGTTAATGGAAAGTGCCAATGTCCCGTTTGTGATCATAGTATACTAAGACTACTAACTGAACATGTTAATGGAAAATGCCAATGTCACGTTTGTGATCATAGTATACTAAGACTACTAACTGGACATGTTAATGGAAAGTGCCAATGTCACGTTTGTGATCATAGTATACTAAGACTACTAACTGAGCATGTAATGGAAAGTGCCAATGTCATGTTTGTGATCATAGTATACTAAGACTACTAACTGGACATGTTAATGGAAAGTGCCAATGTCATGTTTGTGATCATAGTATACTAAGACTACTAACTGGACATGTTAATGGAAAGTGCTAATGTCATGTTTGTGATCATAGTATACTAAGACTACTAACTGTACATGTTAATGGAAAGTGACACACTAAGAAAGTAGTGAACAAATTTTGCCTGTTTGTTGTTACAAGGCAAACCCATCAATTTGGAATACGGGTAGTTATTATGTGAATGGACAAGATGGAAGGAGAAGATCAAAGTAGTCTAGAAGGTGTGGTGCTGGGTATAACGTCTTAAACGTTTTGGGTCTAGAATATAATTGATCGCCCCAATCTATGTGTGAGGTTTTTACAGTGAAATATACGTTAACAGATACTTCTTAATAGTGGATTCTTTTTTATAACGAACAGTTTCAATTTTCCTGGGAAAATAACATGGGCTCTTACAGCGAAGCAACTTCCCAAAAACAGATTTTCTCAATAAAGAAAATGAACACTTTTAAAGACGCATATTTACACATATCAATCTCTAAAGAGTGGATTAATGTTGAAAAAACAACAACATATTTTACAGTAAGAATGTCAGGAATGCCACTATCGCATCCCTCTAGGGAAGACAGGAGTAGCCGACATAGTATGAACTACGGTACTTCAAGGTCTTACTTTCCACCGCTTCCGAGCTATCAGCAGGTGATATTCCATAAGTTGCCCGTGTTCTTTAACTTAGATTGCTGAATGTTCTGTGTGGAATGGAGCCTGTACAGTACCTACGTACAGTATGTATTCATTAGTCATAATTATCCTGTATACAGTATCATATAATACAATAATTAAATTGTATTAGTTTATATTCAAAGTATGTATGTTAATATAGATAAAATGTGTTCAAAAAGTATGATTTTCCAAATAACGGACACCTTTTAATAGCGACCATTTATTTGATCCCAAAAGGTATCTACTGTTGAGAGATTTCACTTTAGTAGAAAAATGTTTCAAATTAAGGGTTTAACTGGTTATAAATTTCAAGTTTTTATCTTATTCTGTGTATTTTATTAAAGGTTTTTTTGAGATTGTAATTTCAAAGTTAAGTTAACATGAATTAAAATATTTTGAGGTTATTCTTGGTGGTATAAATATCCAATATTCATGTAGTTGTGTAATCAGTATATTTCAAAATGAGGTAGAGCCCTAGGACCCAAAATGATATATAGAGAAGAAAATAGGGCAGAACATAATTTTACAAAATTGATTGTTTATCAACAGGGCCTGGAAGTGGATGACATTGCATCTTTTTTCTCTGAAGTGAATAACGATGCTAACTTGTATATAAACACATTTTATGACACTCTGATATTGAAAACATTACTTTTATGGAGAATATTTTTGCATTTTTAGTTGTTTTTTTTACAGTTTATGGCATTTTTTGGAGTTTTTGCAGCATTTTTGAGGCATTTGTTTATACTGTTTTTACTCTTATCGTACATTTTATATCAGTTTTAGAATTATTACATCAAAATAGTAACTCACAAAGGGTAATGCACATATTCATAAATCCATTATTTGAATTTACTTAAAGCATTAATTTTCTCTTGTAATTATTAGTACGGCTGGACATGAAACAATGAACGCAGCCTAATGTTTTCTGAAAGAGCAGTGTTTATGTTCCAATGAACAACCCCAGTGCTGGACGACTGGCTATCTTGTAAGGCCTTGTTTACCTCAGTGGTACGGTCACGCATGTTTAGAGTGTGGCTGTTAGTGTATCTCTCAAGCTGGTTGACTTACTACTGCTGGCGAGTTTTAACACGGAGCTTGGCCGCTCAGGCAGGGGTGGACAGTGACAACGCTCACTTGTCCCTGAACTGGTCCGCGCATGTGTACATGTTGTTTGCCACTGCACAGCCCCCAAGAGTTTCATGTTAAACTTGTTGTACTTTCATATATTTGTGTATTATTAAGTAAGCAGGATGCCAAAAATCAAACCGTCTCAACCCTACCATTTATAACAGTTAGTTAACGAGTTTGGTGAAAGTGTTTTTTCCACAAACGGGAGAGTAATATTTTGTAAATTGTGCGAGTCGACAGTTTCAGCAGAAAAAAGGTTTTCTGTTACTCAGCATATCGGTCGTGAGAAACACAAGAGTGCTTTAGAATGGACAGCAACAAGATATTAACTAAAACTTTGCTGTTTCAAAGTGCTTCAACCTCTAAAATAAAATCATCTCTTTTTAATCAAGAGTTGTGCGAATGATTGTTGTCAGCTAATATTCCACTCGGAAAAGTAAATCATCCTTAGAAAGACACACGAATAATTCTATACCAGATGAATCTACTCTGTGTAAAAGCATGTGAGCTTGTGCTATGAGAAAACTCTATGTAAAATACAAAGCAGTGTGTGCGGGAAAAAAATCTGGGTATCAATTGATGAGACAATAGATGTAGAAGGTCGGTATGTAGGTAATGTAGTTATTGGAACTCTTGAGCTGAATACTCTTGGTCAAACATTTCTCTGGAATACAGAAATCTTGGATAAAGCCAACCACTCCACAATCAGCAAGCTGTTTGATAAATCCATGTTTCTGCTTCGGCCTGACGGTATTAAGCTCGATGATGTTCTTCTTTTTGTAAGTGATGCTGCACCGTATATGGTCAATCAGCAACTGTAATTAAAGCATTATATTCTAAAATGATTCAGGTAACATATGTCGCTCATGCAGTTCACAAGTTGCTGAAGAGGTGAGGAAGAACTTTGGAAATGTTGACCATCTAGAGTACTTGATTTCAAGACAGTGGCACCTGATGTATCCTTACCACCGCAGCCAATAATTGCACGATGGTGCACTAGGCTTGGTGCGTGTTTATATTATTGTGACCATATTAATGTTTTAAAAACAGCTGTGAACAGATTTGACAGTATATATCAAGATTGCACAAGATATGCTCTCAGATCAGAAAATTGAGGGAAACTTGGCGTATATCAAGGCTAATTTCAGTATTTTGACCATAACCATAACAAACTTAGAAAAGAAAGATGTGTCATTGTCTGACATTACTGCTCTTATCATAACACTATAGGATAACCTCAAGAAAGTTTCAGGCAAAACTGGAGAAGCAGTGTTTGCAAAACTTCAGAATGTGTTGATAAAAAATTCAGGAATCAAAACAGTATGTAAAATTGCTGACATAATCACCGGTAAAAGTGACTCCTTAGAAGAAATTGAAGAGGAAATATTGCCGGGTGCCATTCCATACTTTAAGTATGCTCCAATAACATCTGTGGATGTAGAGCGCAGCTTCTCCGGGTACAAAAACCTCTTGGACGATAATCGGCGATCATTCACACCGGAGAATCTGAAGACGACCTTAGTTGTGCATTGTAATGTAGAATACGGTGTACTAAGATGTACTTTTATCTATACATCATCCTCACATGCACACAAATGTTTTGCCTATTTTATTATTTTTAGTGGGCAGATTGGTTGTACAATATTTATTAAATGATTTCTCTTTTTGCAGGATTTACTCATTACTATAATCGGACAAGAATAATAATAATTGGATTGATTTTAAATGTATTATTAGTTTTTAAGAGCATTTTTTGTATTTTTTATAATAAAAAAATCAAGGTTTTATATGCATCTTTTTTTGTTTTTAAGGGCATTTCTATTATTTTTGAGAGCATCACTACTCCACTTTTGGGTCATTCCATGTCAAATCAACCAGGCTCTCAAACCGACCATTTTTGATTTTTATGAAACTTGGTATATTTGTAGAATTCATCATTATAAACAAGTATAATTTTTTAAAGAATTTTTACTGCATCCATTTTTGAGTTATTAATTTTTGAAATTTTTAAAAAAACATGATTTTTGATCTGCTGAGCAAACCTTAACTGACCATAACTCTGGATCTAATTGTGCTAGAGTCCTGAATTATGGCTCATTTGAAAGATCTTTAATTGGGCTTTCATTTGATATGACACATGCAAATTTTATATTTTTTAAAATCTCAAGGTCATTCAAAGAAATTTTAAATTCTGAATATTAAAAAAAGTAGATTTTTTAAAATTCTTAAAAAAATATATGCTAAATATACATTATTTTTCTACATATCCTGAAAGTTTCATAATGGGATCTCAATGGGATTATTATAAAAACATAAATAGCATAAGTTGATGCAACTGTTAATGTGCTAATTACTTGCCAGTT
Organism: Timema californicum; assembly: GCA_902141385.1. Lineage (NCBI taxonomy): Eukaryota > Metazoa > Arthropoda > Insecta > Phasmatodea > Timematidae > Timema > Timema californicum. The sequence goes on along the minus strand of CABFOW010002894.1, from coordinate 71,271 downwards.
TGACGATCCATGACTGGCAGGGTATTCATTTGGTTTGTGTAAAAATGCCACACATGTTCTTCCAAACAATGTTAATATTAAATAACCAAAATAAGCATCTAAATATGTTAAAATAATTGTGTTCTAGCCTAATTCAATCCCAAATTCAGTAACTTATAAGATTCTGTATTCATGTTTACACTTACAAAATCACTTTATTTTAGAATGTACTGATACTCTTTTTTTTCTTTTAAATTTTTCCACACTTGTCTGATAATGCTAGATTTACCTTTTTTGTCTCGGTCATGGTTACATTATATTATGTTTATCAAACCTTTTACAACAAATTCTGAAAGTTTCAAAATGGGATCTTATTGGGATCATATGAAAACCTAATTTTAAAACTACATGCACTGTGTAATTTTGTATTTTTCCAATTTGTTATAAAAATAATTTGAAGTACCTACTGAACCTACTTCAAAACTTCACATCTGTTTCACTGCAAAAAGTTTTCTGGTTGCATTTTCTGTCTCGGCCTTTGTCAATGTGTAAACTCTTCCTGTTGCTGTTAATGGATCCACTGTCGTGAGGATGCTGCTTCGGTGCACACGAAGAATGTCAGGTACTGTAGGGTATGTGAAATTTGAAGGAGCTGGACCATGGGGATGAAGGAAACTCACTTTGAATTCCTGCTTATCTTCAAATGAATCAAGAACACACGCCAGCCACCAGAAGTCACCATATAGGCATGTCACGAAACCAACGATTTCTGTGAAGTCTAGTTCATCATCACACCTTGTTGTTGTTTCTGCCTCCCTTGAAGATGCTGAGAAGGAGTACAGTTTAGTGAGTACTTTACTCTTACTTAAAGGGATAAAGCAGTGCAGTTTCAAGGTGCCTTCAATAGTCTGGGCAGATATCTTCCGGTCCTTCAAGATCATTTCTTCATTTTTATACTTCTGGATTGTGCTGTATGCAAAGTGCATGGAACTGATGTTTACTTTAGCCCACTCATAAAGCTGCCGGGGTGTCATGATTTGCTCATTATAAACAAGGCGTAGACTTTCCCTTGCAGCCAGTCTCTTCACAGTGCCACCAATCCCATCACATGAACTTTTCCCATGGGAGGTTGCAAAGAAATGCCACTCTGCTTTGACCCCAAAGTCTTCCTCATGTAAACACAGGTTAAAGAAATTAAGTCGGTTCTTGTACTGTGCTCCACATCCATCGGAAAAGTAGTATATTTTCGATGGAGTTGGAGTAAAGTGCGACCTCATGAAATCCATGAGTACCCGTTGAAAACAATGAACAGCAATGGTGTCATGGATAGGACAATCAGAAATAACTACGAAACTGGTATGCTGCAACTCGCCGCTTAGGTCACTTCTTGAGTAGATGGAGAATGGATGAATTGTTGCTTGTGCATTATTCCAATGATATCCCTGCGCAGCATCTTGCAAGATAAAGGAGTAATTCTCAGCAAAATCACAAAGCACTATGAACTCACCCTCTTTTAGTACCTCCTTAAGATGACTAAGAAATAACGATTGCTGTTTTGCAATAAAACTGTGTCTCAGAAGTTTGGGAAGGGATTCAATAAAATCATTAATAAATTCCTCACGTGGTTTAGTGAAAGTCTCTAAGCTGGTGTTCTTATCAATTATAACCCACTGCTTGAATGTCACATTCTCAAGACAGTTTACTTCAAAACAATATTCCAGCCTAGCTCGTAAAACATCTGCTCCTGGGCAGTTTGAACATTCACCAAAGTAGCATGATTCAGATGGATTATCACATATCAATGTTTGTAAAGCATCTTGGTATGTTTTTATCAGTTTTTCACCTTCTCTTAATTCTGGGAATTTACACTGTGCTACCTTCAACTTAGCATTTTGATGTATTGTACACACACAGACACTGTGTGTACCACTTGCTCCTGCCAGAACACAGTATTTTGGCCTAAGTTCACAAAACTTAGAAAATCCAATTTTAATATCTGAGTGTTTCTCCCTAAAATGTACAAACAGTTCTTTTAAATTACATAGGATAAGTTGTTTTTGGATATGCTCCCGTTTTCCACATACTTTAACCGAGACAAAGTCTTTCCTCCCTGGCATGATACGGCTCACTTCTTCACTCTTATAAAAAGATTGTACTTTTGCAGCAATTTCTGGCTTCAATGTTTTTCCAGGTTTTGAATCAGGGTATGACATAATTCCTTTCTCTTTCTGGAGTATTTTAGCTTTACGGGCTGTGTAATTAGCTACACCAAATTCATCTTGAATTTTCTGTACGGTCCAGCTATAAGGTAATGTAGTAAGGATTTGCATAATCACACTTTTATCTGTAGTTGTTCGAAACTTTTCTTTCATCTGGAGAAGTATTTCATCACCAGGGGAAGGAGTTTCCAAACTATCAGAAGTGTCACTGGTTTCCAGCACTTTGAATTTAAAAGCTTCACTTACTCTTTTAAGCTTTTCTCCTGGGTATATCTTTTCTAATAATCTGTGCTTTTTTATCGGTGACTCGTTTATAGCAATTAGGCTACGGTTCAAACAAGCCAGAGCATCCGCTTTTTCAGGAGAAGAAATATTAATTTCTTGGGGTGAATCATCATCTGTATCATCAGAGGGAGGCTCTGTAGATTGATCTTTATTCACAGAATTTGACAATAATTTGCGACAACTGTCACATATCTTATCACCAGACTTAATCTTTGAACTGAACTTGTGTAGCAGATTATTATTCACCAATCTCAAGTTCTTATTGTGATAATTATGTTTTGGTTTATTGAGTGGATTGCAACAAAACAAATTCACTTTTGTCTTTGATGTTGATCCATCCATATTTATAACTTCTCTTACAATGAATTAAAAAATATTCAGATTTAAACAAAGCATAAAAGTTGTATTGTTAAAAAAATCACTAAGACTTATACAAAATAAAATGTCCCAATCATAGAATATTCACATTCACTAATAGTCTAAAGACAAACACATACACCTTTATAGAAAGTAACTTTAATTCAATATAGAGAGAGAAATGCCTAAACACTGATTGCTCTCACCACAGCTGAACACTGACTAATTGGTTGTGTGAAGGTTGAGCAATGTGGTGATTTCTTCATAGTTCTCTGCCTGTTAGAACATGCATGCATTGTGTGCAGTTCAGGGAAAATACCACTTCCCATGTAAAAATAAAGTAAAGCTATACTTGACTTTATTAATTATAATTTATTTACTTACGCAATTAATTAAAAACTTATTAAATAAATATTAATGTAAGTAATATTTTCATTGAATAATTATAATAAATATTATTTTAGATTAATAAATTAAAATGTGTAGGCCTATAGTTGATTGTAAAACATACTGCCAAGTGTTGACTGTATAAAATCAACATGTTATCAATGAAAAATTGTTTATTTATAATCCCATTATGATCCCAGTTTGAAACTTACAGAATTTGTTGAAAAAGGTTGGATAAACAAAATATTTTTTTTTCATTTTTAAAAAAAACTACTTTTGGAAATTTTCAAAAAACAAAAAAGAAATGATTGCTTGTAAAATGAGATTGCTTGAGACCCTATCATGTTAAATATCATTTTAAAGCCCAGTTAATGAGCTTTAAAATGAGACCTTATACAGCTCTTTATCTTAAATAGGGTCTAAGTTACAGGCAATTCAAAATTATAGTGCATGTCTTTTTTTACAAATTTTGAAATATTTTGGCAGCTGTATATAAAAAACCGTACCTGAAAAAAATCTGAAAAAAATTAGGAATCACTTTTTCCATAGATACTATCAGAATTTTGAGTTTGATTGAAATCGGTGATGGTGAATTTGAATTTGAATTTTTTTTGGTTGATTTGACATGGAACGACCCTTTTAGGTGCATTTTAGAGGTATTTAAGGGCAACAAATTCCGGACCTTGTTTACCACACTTCACCCCTTCTTTCACTAATTTATCTTTTCCACAAGGTGTGATAGTAACCGGATATAAAATAACATCCCTTGCAGTATACTACTTTTAAGTGGGAGTGATTATATAAATATAGTAGCTTTGGACCATGTTCCATTTTGTGTTAAAAACATTTTGTTATACATGGAATAAGTTAGAGGAAAGAGGGAGGTGAACAAACACGTTATGGCTTACAGTGAAAAGAACATATTTCACATTTCACAATTTACAATGCTAGCACTGAACAAAGAGGTAATTAATGGATGAAACGTGAAGACAATCGATAACTACAACTCAATCCCTCCACCTAGGTTTCATTATATCAAAACTTATCTAGAGAGAGTGTTAAACGCTCAACGCAACTTCCTAAAAGGTTGCACATAATTTGAGTAAAAAAAACAAAATTGAAAATTTGTAATTTTCTCCTATTGATATGATGCGCCCATTTTCTTTGCACTTTTTATAATTTATTTAATACCGAGTAGTTTTGAGAGCCTTTGCGTGCGCCTTAAACAACAGTTGATAACTACAGTAATAGGTATAATAGAAACCAGATAGGGTTTATTATCGTATAATAGTAAATCATATTATTATTGTTTAGTAACATTATGCACTTAATGTATGTTGTGGGTCTTCTGGGAGATTATAGGCTCTATCCCAGCAGGGTGTCTACTCAGTTAGAGGAACAAAAATTCGTGACTTTTTGGTGACCTTTTTTGACCACAAAATACCTTCGGGGGCGTATAGCCCAAACGGGCAGTAAGACGCGGTGCGAAAAAAATTCCTTCGGTAAATGGTCGAACATTATATTGTACATCGGGCCTCGATATTATAATATCAAACACAAGTAAAAACTATTACTATAATCATACCATCAAGAAAACTAAGTTACTTGTAATTAAATATGTTTGAAGCTCCCAGAAGCTGAAGTCTCTCAACAAACAGAAAAATCTAATATTGTTCAAATTTGTCACCTAATATTTAGTTTATACACAAAATCACAACATACAGGATTTACATCTGCCTCCGTCGTTTCTTCTCCAAGTCGATTTCAGTTTGAAGTGCTGAAGCCTCTTCTTCAGCCTGTTGGAGAAGTTTTCTTTTCTTTGCCTAGAGTTTATTTACAGTTTCCAATGTGGTTTTTTTATCTGTTAGCTTCTTCATTTCTTCAATTGCTTCCCTACTTTTGGAACTTGCTCGCCTAGCTGCAAGCAGCATCCCACTTGTAAATTCCACATTCTTTATGAACCATTGAATATAAGCTGTGTTGGGAGATTAGAGAACCCTCTTTCATATTTTCAACCAAACATTCCTTGTTTACTGAAAAACCTCTTTCAGAAGCACTGCCATGGAACATTGTAAATATCATCGTGCAAAATGACAGCAATGTCTTGCATTAATGAAGATGTTGAAGAGAAAAGAATCTAGTCTGGTTTCATTGAAATCAAATGTCTTCAGCTCTTCTTGAACAGAAGACTGCTCACAGATTTCAAGGTAGTTTTTTCTTATATGTTCAGCTTCAATGTATGCAATATGGTTGTTTGAAGTGAGTTGTTCGAGTGCTATGTTAACCCGTTGTACTCTTAGAGTGCCACTAGTCAT